>CM070022.1:4152812-4247812 GCA_036247105.1 Cirrhinus mrigala
CCAATGTCTCCCGCTCGAGATTACTCCCCTGAAACTAATGTGTGACGGTGATTCATACAGAGAACCTGAAAATTATGAATGCCACTGATAAATGAAACCATTTTGGCTTTTGTGGAGTCCCGAAGCCACTATTTGGGCGAGTTTTCTGAGAAGCAGTTACAATGTGATGATGACAAGAAACGGCTGTAACGATAACAGGCAGTTTTTTGAATTAATATTTGGCTAAGATTGCAAATAATAGCTTGCATCAAATGAATTCACTTCCATTTTGTTAAACAGAAATAAGTGTTCGTAAGCTTTAGAAAACATTCACAGATTTTACTCTGCGATTATGTAAATTTTGGCCTAGTTATCAAGTCCGAGGTGTCAGTGTTTTTGGAAATTTACAGATGCTTGTTTCCATGATGCACAGCACCCTATAGCAGCCGCCTTTCCGTTCATACGACAATAATACCGCAACAAACACACAAATGCACAAACATATTTGGACAAACACCTCTGAGCTTGTACTTTAGCAACAGGTGATGCTTGCCAAGTCCTTTCTGAAAGGTTGTTTTGGTGAGAACGGAGAGTGTTGGAACACATTTTTTTTTTGCGGCGCGTGTCTCAGACTTTGATATAATATTCCCGCATGTGTCTGCTAGAAAATAAAGTTACCGCTCATGCTAAAAACGTGTAAATTAGTGTCAAGAGCGCTGTTGTTACGGCCGACCCCACTGGTTCCTAACACAAATAGAAAACGTCAGTCTTTTAGATTTTGTGCATGCATTTTTATTTTTTTGTATTTTTTGTCATTTAAAATTGCAGATCAGACATGTTTTTTTTTTTAAAAAAATAATAATAATATATATATATAGGCCTATTTCGTATTTTTTTTTTTGTGGGCCAAAGAAATACTCCAATTTCTGTGACACCAGTTCTGTCATTAAACATCCACACATCAGATCAAAGATAAACTAAGCTATCTTTCCACTTTATTTTTAACAGATTCTCACAGACTGTACTGTCACTTCAAGAGGCTGGTGGTCATGTATGATGGTGATAGTGAGACTTTATGGTCTGCTCTATTCATTCAAGGTTTCCTTATGTTGCATCATGTTTGTAATTTCTATGTGATAACAGTGCACGTTTGCATTACAGTAATGAATAAGCATGCTGACATTATTTTGTGTGGATGACAACGTAACAGGAGTTTAAAAATTCAAATTCGAATTCTTTCAATTCAAAATGTCTAATCAGAATTTTTTTAAAAATCAAAACTTCGTCTTTAGAATCAAAACAGTGCGCAGCGTTGCTTATTTCCCCTTCATCAAAGGGAGGAAATGCTGAAGCTCTACTGGAAATCTGCATCGGAGATGATGGTATCTGATGTATGTTTACTGTCGAATAAATGTCAAATGAACTCTGGTGTAAAAGCTTTCTAATAACGTGAGCTTCGGGTCGGATGACTCACATTTGAAAGGATTCATTCTCACCGTCATATCTGGTGCAAAACTCCTGCAGAGCTACAGTTTGAATAGTTTCCTTTTCCGCATTGAATATTAAAATAAATATCCATATGGTAGATCTTTGTTTTATTATCGCGAGGTGGTTGTGTTTTAAATCGATACCTGCTACGTTTTAGCAACGGATAAAATATTAGAATCATTTTTTGATCACTCTGAAAATTGGTTATACAACGTCTTTAACTTGTGCTACATTATACAACTTTACAGCTTAAATTGCCGCTTTAGTGTATCTAAAATTTTATGATTAAAACGGAATAAATCTGCAATTTACAAATCAGCGCTCTGACAGAAAAAAGAGAGAATTCTAATATGTAAACCTTAAAAACCAACGTTTGTTTGATTATAGAATGTATTTAGATTTAAAATCACCATCCGCTTCAAATGCGCATTTTCCTCATTACAAGATTTTGTTCTCCCTATGTTCATTTGGATTTTAATCTCACTCGCGCGTAATTGAAAACTTATTGATCTATAAACAAGCCTAAAAAATAAAATGTTTTCTTGTGATCCCGTATTAAGATGTGCCGTGTATGTGTGTGAAGTCGCACATGAAATCAAATGACTAGAAGTGTAAACACACCGTGGCTGTGGATGGCAAGTTTTAAATAATTTTATACAGTCCTCCTTCCTGACATTTTTTAACATGTGGTGTGTAAATATGAGAATGGTTGAGTGTGAAAGTGGATGAGTCCCTGGAGAGCGCGCATGGAGACGCGCTGCTCCAAAAATCAAAGTGGGGCAAGAAGACGCGGTGCGCCACAGCTGGCAGATCGTCTTATGTCGACGGGGAGGGGCGGTTCGTTTACCTGACACCCCTCTCATCGAGCTCGAACCCTCCCCCTTCTCTTGCGCTTCTATCCCGCATCGCAGCCCACGTTGCGCGCAGTCCGTGCGCTCCCAACTTCAGCGGTACGCGCAGGGACATCTCCATCTCCATCAGCGAGCAGAGCTGCGGACGTGCGCCGGCTTTGGATCTCTCAACGCGGGGACGAAGTTAAACGAGCCTTCTCAACTTTTGGATGGAAAACGAGCGCTTTCGCGGAGATTGCTAACTTCTCTAAGGTATGGTCGTGTTTGCATTCTTTCCCTGATGTCTCTGAGCATCTGCTCCCAACGCAAAGCTGCTGTATATTTAACGACCAGTCAGATCTGTTTGCTGTCCTGTCCTATCAATAGATAAACAATTGACAGCGAAGGGGGGAAATCATTCATGCGTGCGTTCAGGTGCAGCTGATTTTCTTCTATTCTTCTTCTTCTTCTTCTTCTTTTTTTAAATATGCATGCATTTTATGCACTGTATATTATAAATCTCCAAATGTAGATTTTATTAAAAAGTTGATTTTAAACAGCTCTTCAAAAATGCAGTGATTTATAACCACACATCTGCAGATTATGAGTGTTTTAAACACAATCTGGTGGTGTGCATCCTATTTACACTTGTGCACATTAATGTCATTTGCATGTATGTGCACAAGATCTAAATAGAAAAAAAAAAAGAAACAAAAATCCAATTTTATGGAGTCAAGAGGCAGACATGCTCCTAAATAAGATGAAATGACTAATACGACTAAATGATTCTAAATAAAACTGACTGTCAGCCTGGTGAGAATCACATAACACTGTTTTCTTTTTTTTTTTGCTGGTGTGATGTATAACTTTACGTTTCAGTTTTTATAGGAGGATGTAGTGGTCAGGACCCTGTGCAACTAAGTGTGACAATCACACTTGTAAACATGAGAAGGGTCGACTTACGTGCAAAGAGAGAAAAGGCGACAGATCAGACTTTAGAAAAAAAAATGAATATACATAATGCAGTAATAATCGTATGAATTTAAAAGGCAAGGTTGTCAAATGCACATTAGTCAGAAAATCTATTAGCATTTAAATTTCTTTCAAATCTACATATCTGACTGTCACTTCATTTGCTTAAGGAAAAGTACTAATAGCACAGGTTGAAGTCAGCACTGAGATTAATACATTTACACATTTCTGACCTGAAATGCACTGCATTTAGGCATCTGAACAAATAAAATGAAAACGTATGCATCTCTGTGCTTTTAATTCGTATCTTAATTGGCAATTATATGGGGTGTGATAGAATAAATTATATTAGAAAGTGGTTCATTAAATGTTGCATTTAAATTTATTTGCATTACTGTTATGGTTATGGGTAGCAACCGTACATTACCATTATTGTGTTGATGAAGAGCAGAGAGCAGTTTTAGGAAGTGCATGATCACCGTTACTCATGGGCAGGGTGCTGTCCACAGACTAAATATGCGAAAACGAGACTGTTGCCTGTGTGTGTGTAATTAATGAATTAATCAGTGATAATATTGATTCTATAGAATCGAATTGAGGACGGTAACAAGAGCACGCCTGGAATATTATTTACATGTACTGACACACTTTTTGCAATCTCATTTGCAGTGCACAGTATATCTGATTCCCCATTAACAGGTCAATGTGGTAAAAACGAGGTTATTCTTCTTGAGATTACTAGTTATCTGGGGTAGAATTAGTGTGGTTGATCTGGTCAGTGTTTCTCAGAATAGAGCTCGTGAGCTTTTCCTGCCAGCGTCAGGTTTGCTTCTTGTAAGTGCTGTTTGACATCAAAGTGGCTGCTATTATGCAGGTTTTTCTTCACTTGTTTCATTCTGACATCTTAATACTGTCACGTTAATGTACAGTCTGCTGATGTGAAACCGCGTGGGTCCCCTTGATCTCTACTTGAAAGTTGTTAACCATCTTTTTTTTTGTTGGCATCACCTAACCCCATTTCCACGGCTGGTTGTTGTTGTTCAGATACTCACCGTGATACCATAACCAAGCCTGATTCATCATCTGTGCCGATATCGCTGTCCCAAATCTCAGCGCAGCGGCATCGTCTGGCACGCTCGGACGGACCGTAAATAACTACGGCGCTACAGATGTTTGTTAAAAATGATTAACAGTTAGGCCCTTAGTGCAGAGCATGTTCTCGAGCTGCAAATAACAACAGGAAGTTAGAGCAGCTTCTGAGAGAGGAGGTGATATTGTTCAACTCCTTGCACAGCAAGCGGCCTGCAGTTTGGGGGTCAGAAAAGGTTAAGCTGCTCTCTGAACGCATAATAATGCGGCTTCTTAGCGTTTGTACGCGAGCAAAGTTGCATCTCTGCCGGGGAGAGACGCACGCCGGTCGCCCTCCCGACCCTCCGAGACCAATTATCCGGCGCGGTGCATCGGTTATTTTCAGCGTGCACCTGAGAGTATAATCAAGGCAAGTCGTCCTTGATGAATTATTTCCACTCCGTCTCGCATGATTTGTCCTGTTGTAAGTGACAGCAATCAAGGTGTACGAAAGCTCAAATTCCTGGCCTCCCAGCCTCAGAACTTCTTGGTTGGTCTGTGTCTGATTCGTGTAGTGAAGTCAAGAGTGATTTCTAGGGTAAAACCATTAATCGTCTTTACCACGGCGGTAATGAACGCTAGGCTGAAATAACAGCTCAGCAAAGAGAAGAATTATACTTGTGGTTAGAGCACGGTAAATACCTGTTTAGCTGCCAGCGTATGCATTTATTAGACTGTCGCCAGCAAATAAGAGGTCTGTCTCGTTTTTTAATATGTGGCTGCTTGGAGATTCCACCCTGTTTGGAAAGAGCTGTTATGATTTCTAATAGTTAGGAAAGGTAACAATGAATCAGAGACTTTTGATGACAAGCTCAAACCAGTTTGGGAAAAAAAGAAGAAAGGAAAATTAAGGATTGTTTGTGCATACTTGGGCTCTGAGTCAAGCATGTAAAACGGCAGACGATCACATGCAACTCGAGAATAATTTAGCAACATTTTCCAACTTTTTTTTTTCGTTGTTTTTTCTTTCCCCAGACGATTTGCATATATCAGCAGCGATTTGACGCTCGTGCTAAAATCCGCATCTCATCTTCGCGTTTAATTCCTCAAGCGCTATCTTATTGACGTATTCGCCTGCTTTTATCTGCTTTTGAGAATCGTCGCCGGATCTTTTCAGAGGACAAAGCGTCAAAAGTGCGTCATGTCGATTTGGTCATGCCTAGGCTAAATGACATTTGTGTAAAATCAGAAGAGCAATATGAGCATTCTCCACAGCACCATCACTAATACAATTTGAAATACGCACTCGGTTCCACCTTAAACCTTTTTAAATTTCGCATAACCTAAATTTAGACACTCCATATGTTTTGATCTTACGTTATTGTCTGCTGTTTCTATGCTTGTCGTTATCCGATCTGTGTAGGTTTTCTCGAATCCTTTGTTCTGGTAAGGCGACACAAAGAAAGCAGTATGTATCAGAGGAATGCACATACTGCAAAAGATCAGGGTTTTAATACCCACCCACATACTCGCAACAAACAATTAAAGAAGATACTCTCTTTTGCAGTGCGAACGCACACACATGCACTTGTAGAGATTTGGAGGGACGCAGATTAACGCCATACAAATCTTTGCCTTTGCAGTGTAGTCAACTGAAAAGAAGCAAGGGCTTTCATTTGTTGCTTTTTCCTGTTGAGTTCTCCTGCACACACATGTAGAGAAACACTAAAAGAGAAGGAAGAAGTATGTTGGTGAAACTGCAAATCCTGCCTATTGTCACCAGGCCTCCGATGCAGGTCACTTGAACGCCACATGCGTTTAAGTAGATCTGATCGGTGCATACGCATGCAAGATCTGAACCTGATGAACTTGGAGTCGGTTCCGTGCATTTTTCAAAATAAAGGTTCCAAAAAGGCATTTTTGGAATCTCTCGGTCTTTTGAAGAACCGTTTCAGTTAGTGTGATGAACGTTCTGAACGTCTCTTCCCACCTTTTAATTGCGTTTCCTCCACAAATTTTTGCAGGGAACATGTGTGCGAGTGAGAGTGCCGCACTCATTTTGAAAGCTGAAAGCATCAAAAAAACGAGCCAAAACGTGGCGACGCGTAAAACTTTGTGAATGACGGGCGTTGCAATTCTGCTAAAAGTTCTGCGGGCGCCGTGTGCACGTGGGCCCACGCGTTGCATCTCAGCAAAGCTCGGACAAAAAGAGCTTCACAGCGGTTTTCTCCCCCTGTCGCTTTAACTCTATTAATTGTTGATACGTCGCAATCCACGAGGCAGAAATTAGAGGGCTAATTATTCGATCATGTGACGCTGCCCCACTGCAGTGACAGAAAAGTAATTTCCCGGGCCTTGAAACTGATCTCACTTGATCGTTAGATGACGGATTTGTTTTATAATTCGATAAAAGCGGGGAATAAACAAGCGATGAGCCGATAAAGAGCCTCTCTCGTGCGCTTGGAGGGAGTAATTGTTTTTAAATAATTAATACGGATTCCTGAGGGAGATCCAAAGAGCAGGATCTTTTTGTTGTCGTTCGCTTGTGTGCAGCCGGACTTTTGCACGCCTTTACTGATTTAAAAGTCTCACGCACTTCATTTGGCAGGTGTTCAGATGCAAGCGAGCCACGGGGGGACTTTTACAGTGCACACTGGAGGTTCAGCAGCACTAGACAGAAATGACTGTTCTGCATGGGTTTATGTCGCTGCTTGCATTAAATAATTAGCCTAAACGTATAAAGCGATGGAGTTAGACTCCCCTCATGCACATAAGTCTATTACTGCAGGTTATTTTTATTATTTAATACACTTACAAGTCATGTGAGTCGTGCACAGTCAACTGCAAACTACTGTATTAATGTGCTCGAGTAACACAGCTCCTCTATTCTGTCTAAAAATGTGCCAGCCACCGATATTTAGAGACTATAATGAGTTCCACGTTTTCGTGTTTCCAGGAAATGTTTGTTTTGAATGCATCTAATGGAGATTTGTATACTGCCCATTTGCCTCCGCATTGATTCACTGTCTCTGTTCACTATGTGGTGGGCACTGATGACTCTACCCCATGCTGTTTGTGTTATCAAACTGCCGAGATGCTCTTGGCTCTGATTTATAACACTACCTCAAATAATCTTGTTAATGCACATTTAACATTGCGGAAGTGGCAAGCACATAGACTAAACAACACCTACGCGTGCGAGCAGTCAGAATAGCGCTGGTGAAATGTGCCGAGTGATAAACTGCCTCCAGTGCAGCTAAAAAGAGGAAGAGCGTACTGTCTTGTTGTCATAGGGGTTGCTAACTTTGGATGTACACTTACACACATTGTGTCACTATTCCGGGGGAAACCGGATGATCATGGAAAAAAGCTAAATAAGCAATGCAACATCCGTAGGATGCTTTAAAATGGGAAGAAATGTGATAAAATGCTCTGTGTGTGTTTCAAATTTAGAAAATATTCGTATTAGAAGTGTTGACGAAATGATGAATTGTTTTTTTTTTTAGAATTATTCAAAAAATTCGAATTATTTTATTATTTTTGTTAAATTAGTGATTTAAATATGACCAAATACGTCAACATAAATTGACATCAAATTCTTAGATGTTCCAGGAGAAACAGTATGTTCATGGTAAAAGGCAAAACAAACAATGCAACATCTTTAGGATGCTATAAAATAAAAAAAGTTAAAATTCAGTTTTTGCTTAAGTATTAGAAGATTTTTAAAATTAATTTTTTAGATTTTTAACATTTTTTTTTTTTTTAGATTTTTAATATTCATTTTGGTTTTATTTTTCTTTTTGTAGTCAAAATTAAAATTGCATTTTGTTAACTTTTTGAAGATTTAAATATAACCAAACATTTCATCTAACATCTGTATAAACCGACATCAAATTAAGCTTGCATTCAAATTTGAATACCCTCAAAATTTTATTTTATTTATATTAGTACGACTAAAACTGTGTTTCACCAATAAAAGTGTCAGATGAGGCAGTACAGTACATTTTTTGCAGTGTTTGTGCATTGCTTTTGTTCTGCATTTGTTTCTAATTCTTTTATTTTCTTAAAGCACTAGCGTATTAGTATTCATTATTGTTCGCTCTGAGCGTGCTACAAATATTGGCATTTTCAACTCTTCAATTGTGTTTACCCTTCTTTAAATAGGCGAGAGCTGAATTATAACCACAGTTGATCAAATCATTTCTGCTCTGTGAATCTGCATGCCCTTCTGTATGTCAGAGTTGGTGTTTTTGGGCGGTGTGTGTGTGTGCCAGGGCTCTTGGCAGTGTCTGCACCTGTTGGCAGCATCAGGACCCTCCTGGCAAGGCCGGCAGAAATTGTGTGATGCTCTTGTACGAGTGCAGAGGAGACTGCAGCCACAGCACGTCAACATGGCGGCCACGCTCCGCTTACCACTGCGCCCGGTCCGCGTTTCCATTTTACTGTGGAAATAAAAGTGGACCGATGCGACTACACAATCCGTTTGTGTTTTTGGAATTGACATTTAGAGCCACTGTTGGATTGCGGGAGCAGAAGTGCATCATATACAACTGTGCATTGTCTGGTTATTTACAACGACTAAATCAGCTTTTTAATGGCTATGTTGTGGTTGAAATAGTTTAAGCTACATTATTGCGATGCGTGTTGTGTAAAAGAGCCGCTGCGGCAAACTGTTTTTGATATACAGTAAAGTTGGCTATATTAGTTTTGGCCTAAACTAAGTGCATCGCTGTAGCTGCTGCGCCACCCAATGTGTTGCACAAGGACTAACATCTCAAGACAGCAAAAACAAGCTCTCTGCAAATACACATTAATGCCGGAAACGCATTTAACGCTGTACGAATGGCGCATCAGATATGTCGCATTCATACGTGACATTAAAATACAAAGAAAAAAACACAATAATTTAACTGTGTTGAATTGATGAACGTATATTCGCGACCCCTTGAAATGCATCCACCTTTTTTAGTCATCGCTCTACTCTTACATTTCCTGTTTTTAACAGCAGTGATACTTAGTGTTCTAGTTCAGCACCTCTGCTGATTTCATATAGCTTTATCATCTTCAGTTTCATGTCTATACATGTTACACACTCCTGCCTTTTAAAAACACATTTTACTGTCTTCACTATAATTAATTATTGGGCCCATTAGTCATTATAATTGTTGATTCTGACATGGGCATGTGCTTGGTTACCTTTAAAACATTTTATTTTTTGTAATGAATAAATATATTTCACTCTCACTTGGAATTACAATCAGTCACACACAGTAGCAAACAAATTATCCATGTTCTTAGACTTTTGAATCAGAATGATTTATTATAGATTATTCCAAAAAATAATCTATAATAAAAATAATAGATTTTTTTTTTAACAATAAAATAATTTTATTCATTCAAATGCATTCCATATATTCAATACAAGTCATGCTAAAATCATGAGCACAGTACGTTAGTAAATACAGTTCTTTGGACGCCATTTTTACCATTCAGGATGTGGTGTTACTTCCAAACCACCATGGCTGATTAAATTTGACCCTTGTACAAATTTCTGTATGACTGTCTGTCTATATGTCATTGTGTTTTTATTTATGATAACATATAATGCCTCTGCAATAATTATAAATAATAATTATTTTTGCAATGGGCATTTTTTCCAGGTAAAAATAATTCATAGTTTTAGTTTAATAATTTATGCATCATTCTTTATACTATTTTATACTTTTTTACTACATTTTCTCTTATAAATAATCACTTTGTAAACATTTTTTAACTAGTGTGCATTAATTTATTCTTGTATCATAACTGCAGAAATTAGATCTGTGTGTGTGTGTGTGTGTGTGAGAGAGAGAGAGCGTGTGTGTGTGTGTGTTCAGGGTTGGTCGTTTGCTGTCACCTGCACATATGTGTGTGTGTCATGCACCAGCATCACTGACAGATGGCGTGTCCTTTTGCTATAAGAAATATTGTACTCTCGAGGCTCTTTTGCAACTTTTTAAAACCGAGCCGCGTCAAAAACCCTGCTATAATATCATCACACTCGTTCATACGATCATCCGCGGTTGCTTCCAACCCCCGATTCTGCTGATCAACTCATCATTAACATCTCAACACACACCGTCGGGATCAAAATCCACACGCTCGCAAACAAAGATCGCTTATTTTGTAACAAAGTAAAAAAAATGCAAAGTGATTTTATTGTGCTATTGGCTGCGTGTGCATCCTGTATGTGTGTGTACAGGATGTGTGTGTAGATTCAGTAATAAATGCAGAACCGCCTCACTCTAATCAAGCTGATTAAAAATTCCTGCGCGCGTACAGGCGGAAATCCACCATCATCATCCTCGTTATCCGGCACTTTTACTTTATTTTCGCGTCCATCCTCCTCCAGGACAGCGACTGACGCGGGAGGACTCCGAAATCCGTCTTCAATCGCGTCGTTTAGCAGGTTTAGAGATGAGGAGAAGCGGCAGGCAGCGCGGAGAGGGAGGGATGAGCCGATGCAACTCATAATTTAATGGGGACAGAGAGAGAGAGGGAGAGAGAGACACACACAGAGAGAGAGAGAGTGAGACAGAAGGGAAACAGAAAGAAAAGGACCGAGCGCGAATGTTACAAATGTAACAAGCGGAAGATACAATGTAGCGCTGACGTGCGTCAGGAATGTTCGGATGCTTTGACGTTTCGTTCGACGTTCGAAAGTGTATCGCGCACTTTTAAAGCTGCTTTGGATCCGCATATCGGCTCGAGATGAGACGGCAGGTCGCTGGGGCTTCGTGCTGTTGTTTGGCCAGATGAGAGGCGATACACGAGCGCTTCTGTTCCTATAGGCTCGTATTGTTGAAGCTCAATGGGATGTGTAGGGAACGCTGGCGGTTACTTTTATTTTTAAGCGTTATTCTGCGCGCACAACGGACGGTGGATGTGATCGTAAACTCTATTGAACTCTAGACTTAACCGGAGATCGTTGCATTTCGGCTTGATTGCATGCGTCTACGGTTTTAGCTCTCATCGCAATTTAAAGTACTTTGCGCTTCGTCTATATGCTTCTACATCTATTATGCGCTGTAATTCATGCCTTAGCGTATGATATTAGGTTTTGGTGTGGACCATATGGAAGTTTTCTATGTTTTAGAATAGAATAGCTGACATAAAACTGATATTCGAGTGAAGTTTGTGCTCCTCCTGCCAAAACTTGAAGTCGCTGTTCATCCACAGCTCCTTTTATATGCTCGTCTTGTGGTGAGTTCAAGCTGATTTGTTATTTTGTCTTATTTCTTTATTGTGTTAAGTGATTTTAATTATTTGTAAATGTTATTTTTTATTTTTTTAAATCTAAAAAAGTACACACCATCCGTTTTAATAATTGAGTTCTATTATACACACCTAAAATGTAATGTAACGTACATTATCTAGTTATATATATTTTATATGCCAGAAACAACCTGCATTAGGTTACAGCAAAGAATGTTCAGTGTCAGAAGTAGAATATATGTTTTTAAGATAACGATAGAGTGTTTCCATTCACATACACATACATGGATATCTTTTCCTCAATAGTGCACAGAGTTCATCTTCTTAATCTATATCCTCCATACCTGTTTTATTAGTTTTTAAATGAAGTCACGTAAGTTCATCTGCCGTTCAGTGCTTTGGAATTCATTGTTGCATGTCTGATGTCTTGTTTGGCCTGTTTGATGAAATCTAACCCCGTCTGTCATGGTGTCTGGTGCAATGTTCTTTTATCACTACAAATGCAATGTTGAGACGAGGTGCACGTCTCTTTTCCTGTAATCTTAGATAATCTGAGGCCATTCTTTTGTTTTGCTATTTTAGGGAAACTTTTTTTGGTTGTCGTTAAATACAAACAGTTGCAACCAGTGAAGTTTCTTCACTTCAGTGGGGAATTCAGGGTCTTTTAATTTTATACCAAGAGATCTGATCCGCTAAATATTTCACAGCTTGTCTCTCTTGTATGGAAAGGTTCATTGTACGGTGCGCTGATCACTGAAGTGGACTCCTCTGCACATTAATGCGACTGTACAAAAACTAGCTTGTTTGCTCTCCACATGGGATTCTGCAGTGGGTTAGACATACATAATACATGCTCCTAGGAATGGGAATGTGATCGTTGCATGAAACATTGTAAATGCCATGTAACATTAGGCTTGATTTGACATTTCGGTCTACATGGAAGAGACAGAGTTTTATGTTGCAATTTCATTGTTTTTTAGGTTCAGTAATCCTCATAATTGGATAAAAAAGTTTATGATGTTTATTTTATGACACTTGATCTTCGAGCCGTTCTAATGTCGCTGCTTTTCTTGTTATATTTTTCCCTTTAGGTGACAGTGAGCAGTGGTGCTGAGAACCATGGAGCATCTCAGCGAAACATGCCAGGGGAAGGAGAACTGTGAGATGGTCAACAATATGAACGACACCAAGGCCCCTCCGGCCAAAATGGCCCGCCTGGAACAGAACGGAAGCCCGCTGGGCAGGTCTCGTCTAGGTAGCACTGGAGCGAAACTCTCTGGAGTGCACTTCAAACCCCCTGGACATCATCTGAAGGCCTGCCACAAGAGGGGTGAGTTTGCTTTTTATTACCACTGCACTCTTAAAGTAAACACATTGATGGTTCCATGAAGAACTTTTAAAATCCATGGAACACTTGTAAAAATAAAGGTTCTAAAAGAGGGTTTTCACAGTGGTGCAGTAGAAGAAACATTATTTGTTCCCTAAAGAACCTTTCAGTGAACAGTTCTTAAAAAGAACCTCTTTTTCTTGACATGAAGAACATTTTAAGTATCTCTAATACACTCTTAAAAATAAAGGTTGGTGCCACAGAAGAACCATTTTTGGTTCCCCAAAGAACCATTCAGTGAGCAGTTCCTAAAAGAACCATTTTGAAGCACATTTTAAAAATCTAAAGAAACTTTTTCGACTGTAAAGAACCTTTTCTGCATTTGAAAGGTTCAGTGGATGTTCAAGTTTCTTTATAGAACCATTGATGCCAATAAATAACCTTTATTTTTAAGAGTTCAAAGAACTTTTTATGCTTTTAAAATGTTCCATGGATGTTATTCAGAAGTTCTTCATGGAAAGATCAATTCCAATAAAGAACCTTTAATTTTAAAAGCGAACCATTCCACCATTCCTCAAAAGGTTCTTTAGATTATTAAAATGTCCCTCTTTGGGGAACCAAAATGATTCTTCTACTGCATCGCTAAAGAACCCCCTTTTGAAACCTTTATTTCCAAGAGTGTGTGTCATTGATGGAATTGATTTTAGTGAGAAGTCCATCCATCCAAATTAGGACTAATTATATTTCACAGTGGGTGGGGCTACCAGGATATTTTAATACTCAGAAACCCAGAAACCTCAGAAAGTGACTGACAGAACGTCCCAATTATATGTTGTGGCCATGGATTGTTAGATTTTGCGCCTTGTTAATATTTTTGACCCCAGACTACAAAACCAGTCATAAGGATCAATTTTTCGAAATTGAGACTTATACATCACCAGAAAGCATATATATAAGCAAATGAATATATAAGCTTTCCACTGATGTATGATTTGTTAGGATAGAACAATATTTGGCTGAGATACAACCATTTCAATATATGGTATCTGAGGGTGAGAAAGTCATCTTTAAAGTTGTCCAGATGAAGTTCTTAGCAATGCATATTACTAATCAAAAATTAAGTTTTGATATATTTACTGTAGGAGTTTTTACAAAATATCTCCATTGAAACATAATCTTTACTTAATGATTTTTGGCATAAAAGAAAAATCAATAATTTTGACCCATACAATGAATTTTGGGTGTATATACAATGTATATACAAATATACCCCAGCGACTTAAGACTGGTTTTATGGTCCAGGGTCACATATGGTGCAAAGATGCAAAGTAGATGTATTTTATGTGTTTGTTGCATAGCTATACTAATAGCAACACTTCTGAGAATCCTTTTAATAGTTATTGTAAGCACATTTTTAGGAAGCAGCCTCCTTTGTCATGAAAAACCTTTTTGAAATTGATTACTTTTATCGGTTGCTGATTGGATGTTTAGAGCATTGCTATTTATTTTGGCATATTTTTGCTGTGGAATTATTTGAAGGAAAAAAGGCAATAAATAATTATAATAACTATCTATCTATCTAAACACATATGAATTATATTTATCTGCAGTGTACAATACAAGGGAAAACGTTTTAGCTACAGCAAGTAGCGTCAGTTGTTCATGTTCCTCAGCCGCATTCTATAGCTCTCTGGGTAACCGTTATTATTATTTATGGGAAAAAGTGAACTTTTGCTGAGTGCTTGCTGAACTTTGGAAGCTACTGTATTCATTGTTTCAGCTGAATAATATTTACCATGGGCTTTTCTCAGCTCTCTGGGAACAAAGCGTGTATTGATCCCGAAATGAACCGACACAGCAGTCTTTATTGTTAGATCTTTATCTATTAAAAATGGAAAAGCTTCGATTCAGCACATTCCCTGGCATCTGCTTATGATTACCCTATTTATTGATTGTTTTCCAGAAAACGGTCGCATTCTTAGGAAACTGCGACCGTGAGGAGCAGAAATATGATTTATTACGATTGCCCCGGATAGACTGCGTTGATATTACCCCCAGCCTCTATTAAACCTTGTAAAAATAAAGATCCCGGGTCCAAGAGATCATGAAGTTCCTGAAATTTCATCACCGGAGTGTTGCAGCTGGCTGGTATTATGTGATATTTGCACAGTAAACCCGAACACATGACAGCTTTGGATGGAGATTCTTCGTTTTTATTTTTTTTTTCCCTGATAGCGGCACGCTGTTTACACAGACGCGTAAACCTCAAGGCTATACCGTGCATTGGGAGCCACTGCACGGCATCATGGGAAGGGTACTGGGATCTGCCTGAAGAAGTATTCTAATGTGATTTGAGCACCTTAACAATAAATAAAGCGCTAAACCCACGATGAGCTCTAACCTTTTAGCGTGCTAACACGTTTAAATAGCAGAGCTGTTTCGTTGACGTCGCCTCCGCTTGTTCTCGTTCTGATCTAATTATGCATGTTACAATGCTGCTTTATTGTAACACCATAACAGCGGATGATAATCAATTGATAACGCAGCCTTGCGTGAAAAAATAGTTTCATCTGATTTGCAAAAAATGCCTAAAATTAGCTAACTTGGTGAATGAATTTTTTTTTTTCTCACAAAATATACATCAAGTCAAATGTCAGAAGTTTTAATGACATAAAGTAGTATTTAAAAGGTATCATTTAAGTTCCAGTCATTAAACGAGGGGGAAAATGTTCACATACTCAATTTAATGTCAAAGAAGTTTACATACAAAGTACTTTAGTACATTTTAATACATTTGTTCAGCAAGGATGCCTTACGTTGATCAGACGTGACTAAATACATTTATATTGCTACAGAAGATTTCTATTTCAAATAAATTCTGTTTATGAAAGTTTCAGTTTTAATGACAAGTGTTAAAGGAGTGGAAAAACAAGATCAAATACTCAGTTTAATGTCAAAGAGCTTTACATAAACAAGTTTCTGTCGCTGTTTGAATGTAGTAAAACACCCACAGATGTAGCAGAAGAAAACTGGCTCATGTTTGCATTTTCTTCTGTCACTGGCCATAATTCTAACCTTGAAACCAGAATTAGGCATAAAATATGTCATAGATGTGAAAATCATCTGATAATGGAACAAACAGTTGTAAATTATCTCAGAGGAAGATTTAATTGTCTTCGTGGTGTTTTTTCTGCTGTTTAAAGGGTTAAAATGACTTCTTCACCTTACAAATGCATCATTTTGTGGAAAATAATATGATATGATAGAGAAAAACAAGTAGTATCTTTGGTATCAGCACTTCAAAAAGGTGGTGTTATTGAAGGTTACATGCAAAGGCAAAGGCAAATGTTATTGCTATTGCTTATGCTAAGGTTTGCCTTCCTAGCAATGACATAGCATCATGCTATCATTAAAAACAACTTTATTTTCCATTAAATGTACTGTGCATTTGCATTTTTGGCCAAATATGCAGCAAAAACAATACTGTTGTTCAAAATCTGGCATTTTAGCATCTCCCTGTTGTGTTGCATGCTCTCTATGCAATGGCGTAAAGCTTGCTCTCTTGTTTCTGCTAGGTAACATGCTGCCAGTGTTTTGTGTGGTGGAGCACTACGAGAGCCCCATCGAGTTTGACAGCAAAGAGGAACATGCTGAGTTCGTTCTGGTCAGGAAGGACATGCTCTTCAACCAGCTTATCGAGATGGCCCTGCTCTCCCTGGGCTACTCGCACAGTTCGGCTGCACAGGCTAAAGGTACGACGCGTTTATACCATCGTAAACATGCCATGCAGACACACGGTGCACGACTATACCTATTTCTCCAGAATGTGCATGTGTTTTTTTTTTTTTTTTTTTTTGCCGTTAGATCAGAATCATGAGTCATAAAACGCCGGGCAGATGCTTGGATATTTTTGGAGGCTAAACAGAGATATTTTTGGAGTGATTTGTTGGCTATGTTCTGGTAGCGCACACATGCTTCTGCTCGGGCTAACCCGATGCCGAGGTCAGGGGGGTTGTGGGTAAGGGCAGGAACACACAGGTGCGCCTCCTGCTCTCTGTAATCACACTTTTCTCAATGGGAACGAGTGTGGAGGTGGGCCTGCGGTTTCTAATTGCTCGCTTTATGGAGTTGGGGGCTATTTTAAGAGCCGTAGCCTTCAGCCTGTAATTTATTGCAGGCTGTCCATCATAATTTCTTTTTTCTTTGGATCTTCTGGATCTTGTTTTTTTTTCTGCTACTCATTTAGTGCCAGTCGACAGACAACATATGTTCGAGCAGTATTTTTTTTTTTTAAGGCTGCCTTTTTGCAGCCTTTTGTTTAAAAAATACCATGGTATTACCATAGAAAGAAACTTTAGAAAGACCATGGCTGTGTTCCCAAAGCTATTCACAAAATTTGGTATTATAATGTGTGGTTAAGTTAACAATGTGATATTCATAAATCAGTACTGCTCAAATGTTAGGAAATGAATACCTTTAGTCAGCAAGGATGCATTAAATTGATTAAAAAATGTGCAAAAAATATCTAAAATTTGATCAATAAAAATGTTCTTTATTTTTTACTAAATATATATCAGCTTTAATGCAATTTTCAAAATAAAGAAAATCAAATGTCAGAAGTTTTAATGTCATAAGGTAGTAGTATTTAAAAGGTATCATTTAAGTTGCAGTCATTAAACCTAAATGGAAAAATGTTAAAATAATCAATGTGCTATAGTACATTTTAATGCATTTATTAAATTTATATTGATCAAAATCGACAGTAAATACATTTACAATGCTACAAAAGATTTCTATTTCAAATATATTCTGTTTATAGAAGTTTCTGTTTTAATGACAAGTTTTAAAAGACTGTAAAAACATGATCAAATACTCAGTTTAATGATAAAAAGCGACAGTGAAGACATTTATGTTGCAATTGATTTCTAGTTCAAATAAATTCTGTTCTTTAAAACTTTCTATTTATCAATCCTGATAAAAAAGTATCCGTTTATACAAAAATATGGCAACTTTTTTCAACATTGATTATAATTACAGTGTTTCTTGAGCTGCATATAAGCACTTACAATGATTTCTGAAGGATCATGTGACACTGAAAACTTTAAATTTCTTTTTTTTTTTTTTTTTGCAGAAATAAATTACATTTAAAATACATTCACATAAAAAACAGTTATTTTAAATTATAATAATATTTCACAATATGTTTGCTTTTACTGTAGTTTTGATCAAATAAATGCAGCCTTGGTGAGCTTAAAAACTTATCTCAAAAGCATTAAAAAAATAACAAACTCCAAACTTAACAGTATTTTATAAAAAAAAGAAAAAAAAAGCATAGACAAATATTGGTACAAATTGTCAATCTTAATTAGGTTTCGGCATTAAATGTGTACTTATAACCAACATTTCTCTCATTTTGCCTGCCATCTTGGATACATTTTTTTAATTAACCCTGTCAAAATGCATTATGGGATTGTGTTGTCTGCAAAAGATGCATGTGTTGCTGTCTGCATAAGGAGATTTGCTGTAAATCCTGCCTGTGTAGGCAGTTCACTAGGTTTGGTTGCTACCATAGTATTTTGAAGTATGTTACTGTACCAAGTAGTATCTGGAAGCATCATGCATGAATATGGATATCGAATACTACATATTAAAGTTCCATGTAATTGTTTTGTAAAAAACTAATAGAAAACACTGTCACTTGCGTGTCTGTCTGTGGTAAATCGTGTCGCTTCACCGCAGGTCTGATTCAGGTGGGCAAGTGGAACCCCGTGCCTCTTTCCTACGTGACGGATGCACCTGACGCCACAGTGGCGGACATGTTACAGGATGTGTACCATGTGGTCACGCTGAAAATCCAGCTACACAGGTCAGTGTTTCCCATGTACTGTACCCACAACGCAGAAGCGCCGCCACATACAGTGTTGTTTTTCCCACAAGCCACTGCTGTGGGCACACACAGACACAC
The DNA here is from genome assembly GCA_036247105.1 of Cirrhinus mrigala. Classification (NCBI taxonomy): domain Eukaryota; kingdom Metazoa; phylum Chordata; class Actinopteri; order Cypriniformes; family Cyprinidae; genus Cirrhinus; species Cirrhinus mrigala. The sequence goes on from CM070022.1 coordinate 4,171,696, forward strand.
CTCTTCCTTTTTCAGTAGACATCCATGTACATCTGTCTGTCTCTGTCTGTCTCGTCTCCAGAGGCAGCATGGCTGTCTCACACTTTAAGGTGTGCCGGATCCAATCTCTCCTTTTCTTTTTGTGTGTGCGTGTGTCTATGTGCAAACACAGACGTGTTAATTGCACATTACAGCAGTACTACCGCTCATCCAATTACTCCGGTGTTTTAAAGAACTATGAAACCATCAATATTTAATTATTAATCCGGGAAGCCTTTTCTGTAACAGAAATTCAAGACTAAGTATATAATTTTTACTTGCAGCGTCAGCTTCGTGTAGCATAAAAGCCATCTATTCACATCATACAATAATGCTTTTTAAAGCTTTTTATTGAGCAGAGATGAAATTACATTTATTTTTTAAATGTTTCCTGTTTTTCTTATGAATATGTTTTAGTGCTGGGCAACGATTAATCGCGATTAATCGCATCCAAAATAAAAGTTTTTGTTTATATAATATATGTGTATGTAGGACTGTCAAACAATTAATCACGATTAATTGCATGCAAAATAAAAGTCTGTTTTTACCTAATATATGTGTGTGTACTGTGTATATTAATTATGTATATATAAATTCACACAGATGCCATGTATATATTAGGACGGGCAAACGATTAATCGTGATTATTCGCATACAAAATTAAAGTTTGAGTTTGCCTAATGTATGTGTGTGTAATTATTATGTATATATAAATACAAGCACATTCATGTACATATTTAAGAAAGATTTACAAGTCTATGTATTTATTATAATTTTTATAGAATTTATATTATATATAAATTATATTATGTATACATAAACAACATGTTTCTCTTTTAATATATACATTAATTTGTGTGTATTTATAAATACAGTACACACACATATTTTAGGTAAACACAAACTTTTATTTTGTTTGCGATTAATCGCAATTAATCGTTTGACAGCCCTAGTGTGTACTGTGTGTATTTATTATGTATATATTTATATTCATATAATTTATATTATATATAAATATATTTAATATATAAACATAGCATTTTTCCTAAATAGATATATGCATGTATTTATTTATATATATATATATATATATATATATATATATATATATATATATATATATATATATATATATATATATACATATATATATACATAATAAGTATACACTGTACACACATATATTATGTACAAAAACATTTATTTTGGATGCGATTAATCACAATTAATCATTTATATATATTCATATTTTTAGTATATTTTCAGTCCATGTTTCATTAAAACCAGTGTTTTCCGGAGTAACCAAGCAGAATTTTATTAGTATGTACATGCATACTCAAAGTAATAATAATAAGATTCATATATATATAATTTTTATGCATTCGTTTGATATTCCATGAGTGTTACCAAACAGGTTTCCCTGTCTGCCATTGGTCAGACAAACCGATAGTCGCTTATTTTATTAGTTATGTTAAATCTGTTTGTCTGTTCGTTTACTGGCTGTTTGAAAACAGTCATTGTTTTTGCAGTTCCTTTTTGTCACACTAGTGGCGTAGAAATGAAGCCCCTCGGCCTTAATTTTCATTGCATGCTGGCGTCGAATATCTCTGAATGTTTTTTTTTTTTGCGATATTTTCTTGGCAGCTTGCCGTTTATTGCGTCCTATTGAACAAGCATTCATTAATGACACCCTGAATGCAGCTGTGTTTTCTCCGTTGATTTGATGGTGCATTTTTTCCCCGAACACACATGCATAAATGTTCTAAATACTAGATTTTTTTTCTTTTAAATACAGTATTTAGATGATAGTGGATGCTGGTCTTTTTTTATTGCATCTCGCGTCGAAATCTAGATGGAAACACCTTAAATTGTTTTAGCAAGCACATCAAGGCAGGAAGGTAGAAGTAACGTGAAATAATAGTCGCCACATGCAGCTGATGTATAATTCATGCATCAATACAGCAGATGTGTTGTATAAAGTAATTAACTAATCAGAACAATCAGGAGAGAGAGAGAGAGAGGAGAGAGACTCCAGATGCATCTGCTTCATGCGCCAAATGAAATCTGTCTGTCTTAGAGGGACGCTTACAGCAGGAAAGCAAAGCCCAATGCTCACCGTTCTCTCTCTCTCTCTTTTGTTTCTCTTTTCCATCTCTCTCTCTCTCTCTCTCTTGTTCTATCCCTTCCTGCAGTTGTCCTAAACTGGAAGACCTTCCTCCAGAGCAGTGGACCCACTCTACAGTAAGAAATGCGCTCAAGGAGTTACTCAAAGACATGAACCAGAGCTCTCTGGCAAAAGAATGTCCCTTATCACAGGTGCTGGAGCCTTCCACGTCTAGTTGCCAAGATTGCAAGTGTCCCTTTTCAAATGCCCAGAGTTTGATAGAGTGGAAATGGACAGAATTGCCATAGAAATCCAAATCAATAGCCATTGTCATCGCCGTAGATTAATGCACTTTATTTTGATGCTGTTGCAGCAGTGCTAGCCGTTGTGAATGCGAGTATTGTTGGGTAAACAATGGGCGAACCACAATGATCTTGATAATGCATTACAAGCTGTGAACTGTTATGGGTGAATCTCACGAAACCTGTCAACGTGTTGCGTTTTAACCTTAAAATCTGTGGAAAGAAAGAACTGTAATTTAACTGTATTAGTTGCATTGTTTTTTTTTTTTTTATTTTAATGACAATTGTAGCTCACGTTCCTATTATTGTAAAAAGAAAAAAAAAACTGCAGATTTATTTATTATAAATATTTTAAATGTTTATTTTAAAAGTAAAATGTTAGATTTTAGTATGATGTTTAAAAACATAGTAGTGTGAATCTGGAGTCTTTTAATTTAATATTTGCTTATTAAAAATTATTACATTAACAAAAAATTCTATAAAAATCTACACAAAGAATCACCTTTGAGGAAAAAGTAAAATGTAAAACATCCAGACTACTACAGTAAATTGTTTAATTGTATTAAAAATAATACCAAAATAAATATTTAATAAATAATTTTTTTTAATTATTATTAAAAAATACTGTATTACCATAATGGAAAGTCTCATCAGAATCACCTTTCAGAATATATTTTTTCTGGTGATGAAAATAAGCTTAATTTTTCATGTCAATTTTCTATTTATTTTAAAACTAAGATATTCTATTTTAAAAAAGTATTTATACAGCATGATAATATTAGTTTTCAGTCTTTATACTGTGCTATTTAATTCATGGTAATTTAAAAAGTGTTATATAATAAAAAAAAATATTGTATTAATTGAGAATAATCCAGAAAAAAGTAAAACATACAGACTATTACAGTAATTAGAATTTGAGATAGGAAATCTGCTTAATTGTGTTGAAGATAATACAAAAAATAAAATAAAATAAAAAAATAAAATTATCAGTCCTAGAAGTAAGTTTTTTTTAATTTATTTATTTTATTCTATTCTTGTTTTTTTAATATAAAATCTTTAAAAAATATTTATACAGCATGATGTCCTTATACTGAATTTTTTATTTATTCTGATTAAAAAAGAGACCCAAATTATTACAGTAATTAGAATTTGAGGTGAGAAATAATGCATTTTTATTTTTTACTGGTCCGGACAATAGGCTTAGTTTTTCATGCAAATTTACTATTTATTTTAAAACTAAAACATTCTATTTTAATAAAGTATTTATACAGCATGATAATATTAGTTTTTAGTCTTTACACTGTGCTTTTTAATTGATGGTGATTTAAAAAGTGTTATATAATAAAAAATGATTGTATTACCGTAATGAAAATCTCACAAGAATCACCTTTGAGAACAATCAGTAAAAAAGTTAAACATAAAACATCCAGACTACTACAGTAATGAGAATTAGAGGTGGTAAACCTGCTTAATTGTACCGAAAATAATGCAAAAAAATTTGAATGGTCCTTTCTTTTGTAATTTATCCCTCTTGATTTTGCAGTGAAATATGACCTGGACACGTTTCCATGAGATTCACCTTTAAAACCACGATGTGTTTTAAGTAAGCAGAGTTGGAGTTTGAATGCATAAGGAAAGGAAAGCGATTGAGCTTGTGTGTTGGCGCAATCGCAGTCTATTTCATCTCAGGGAAGCCCGTTCTTTACCTGCAGGTGTGTGCGTGTGTGGTGATGTAAAGAGTCCCAGGGTGCTGTTCAGGCAGCGCAGGGGCTGGGCCGCTCCACATCTCTCTAATCACTCTGTTTACAGTCCATATGTGAGCTATTCCCACTGAGCAGCGTCCCGGTACTTACACTGAATTAGAGTCCGCTCACAGCTCGCATGCTGTAGGCTGGGCGGCCCGCACGCGTGTGCTGCAATTTTCGGGGGAGGGGGGAGTTTTCTGCTTTTGTTGTTTCTGATTCTCTCACTGGCGTGAAGGAGGAGTGTCTTTCGCTAATTTTAGTCATTACTTCTCGGGTTTGAACAGGATGCCTCGTCTGCCTCTCAGAGGCGCGTTAGGGTCGTCTTTGATAGGTAACCTAGTAGAGGTGACCTTTTTATGTAGGTGAACAGTCTTGCTGTTGAACAGGAAGAGTTAGAGAGATCAGGCCGATTTAAGAACGAACGCCAACTTTTATAGGATTAGCGTCGTCTTGATACTTCGAACGGTAATCCCTGCTCTTGAAAAGGTTAATGAATGGAGAATCAGAATGAGAAGTAGGCCACAATGGAGAGCTTTCCAAAGCTATGTTGCATGTTTAGGTTTATATGCCAGTATAGTTGATGAACTTTGTGTTTGACTAGTTAGCTGGTCATTCTTAAAGAAAGCCTTATGTATTTCGGCTGGTCAGACGGACCGTAATATACCAACCAGGCATTTTTCTTAGTAAAATTAGTAAGTCAGACAGAGTTCAACAGAATCAGGCATCTTGGTGTGTGTTTCAAAGTTGAAGTGGTTTTCATTTAACTTTAACGCAACACTCATTGCACGAGAAGCTGAGAAAAATGCCAAATGGCCAAAAAATGTGATGAAACGGCCAAATGCATTAATGTTATGCATGCATGTATGTGCTTTTCCATGACAATGCATTTTCTAGTTATTATTGTATTATTACTGAAAAACGTGAGCTTTAGAAAGGCACTATTCAATATTATTATATTTATCAGTACTGATATTGATAATGATATAAAAATGCCATTTTGTTTTAGCAACATCTGAAAGTGAACAATTTTTTTTTAAGTTGCAAAATTCATCCCTTCTTAAGTGTTGTAATATAAAAATTAAACACAAAAAATAAATAAATTAAAATATGAATTAAAATTAAACACTATTTTTAATTTTAAAATATTGATGTTGATATTCATATTTTATATATATATATATATATATATATATATATATATATATATATATATATATATATATATATATAGTAATATTATAATATTTATATTTGATATTGATATTTGCATTGATATTGATATGCATGTTGACATTTTTGTATTTTTTGGGGGGTTGCACAGGTGAATATATCAACTTTCTCTCAAAGTCAACCTGCCAAATTGTTAAAAAAAAATGCATTAATTAATTAATTTTTCTTTTTAAATAAAATTCATACCTCCTTAAGTGCCTAGCTATACAAATTAAACATTTATTTTAATTTTATTTAGAAGCAGCAGGGCTAAAATTGAGCAACCTAAAAAGTGTATATGCTTAAATTAAAATAAATACATAATATATATATATATATATATATATATATATATATATAAAATAAAATAAAAATACATTTTGAAATAAAAATAGCAAAAGGTGCCATTGTATGCAAATGTAACATTTCTTTTAATTTTTAAATTTATAGTAATTTAAATAAATAAAAAAAAGTTAAATTGAGCAACTTCAAAAGTATATAAATATGCAGAGTTGCAAAGTTTATTCACACAGTGTGTTCTTAAAAAACAAAACAAAACGAAAAAAAACTACAATGAATATTTGAATAAACCCACCCGTTGACCTTAATTATTGACTAGTTGACCCATTCCTAGTTCATTGTTTTGTTTTGTTTTGTTTTTTGCCTAAAGATGACCTGGTTCAAAAAAAAAGTGCATGGATATTGTTTTCAGTACATTTTTCGTGCGATGCTAAAGAAAGGAGAAAAAGAAATCGCTCGTCCAGGTTTGCTCGCAGGGCCCCTCCCGCTCATCAGCCGTCTTTCAGCGCACGTATGTTTCCCTGTGATCAAACTTAACCCCTGTGTCCCCTCAGACGACCGCAACAATAGAGCTCCCCACCCACCCCGTGGCCCTGAAAGAGCAGCTGTGTAGTTGCATAGCAGCAAATAGCCGTCAAATGCCATCTTTGCTCGGGTTTGACATGGGCTTTCCCCCCTTTCTCCTGCAATGGACGAAAAAGAAGCTGTAATTAAGACGTTTTTAAAGAAAAAAAAAATGAAAAGGAGGGGGAATTAACCCACCTCTCCAACACAATGCGAACAGCCTCTCCACAGAGAGACTAAAAGATGGCACGTAAGAAGGAAGTACAAACAGTGAGCGCCTGGCTAGATACTAAGCGTTTTTATGAGACTCTCCCGTGACGGAAAGCCAAATAGATGGTTTAGGTCGATAACGGCGTGACAGACTTCCTGGGCGCACCGATAAGCCTCGCGATGGTTATCTTTTAAAGAGGCTTGTCCCATTACCTGTTGATGGCTCCTGGCGTTGGCTACGCTGAGGTGTTTATCCGCGTGGCGGATGGGTCTCGGGAGTTTGAGGCGAGTGATTAATGAACGGAGCTTTGCGCAACATCTGTGTCAACTGTACCCAATGTGAGCATTCAGATCTCAAACAGATCTTTGATGACTCATGGAATCTTGGTAATTTCATTTCTCTTCTATTGTTAGATGATGGTTTTGTTTGTAAGCTCCCTTCCATCCTGACTGTTGTTTCAGATCAGCGATAAAAGAAGCTGTGACATTTTAAAACGCCAGTTGGCCTTCAGATGTGCGGTTTGAACCTGGCCTCCTATCAGCATGGCACTGTGCTTTCATATTCCGCCCTTGCTTTTGGAGAGGGTCTCCTGCTCGTCTTGGATACCGTTATACACTTTTCATTTCGACGGCAGCACAAGCTTTGGCAGTAAAGGTTAATAGTCCTTCTCGAGCGTACACAGAGATGTGTACTTTGGTGAGTGGTTAACCCTCGTCTGGCTGGTCCTGCTGAACTGTGCACCTGTTCTTGGAGACGTGCTGAAGAAAGACATCCAAAAGAGTTTTTCAGCCTGATGCTGTTGGAGAAGCTTTTAAAATTCCAAATAGTGCCTTAGTTCCTCTTTGACATCAAAAAGGCTCAGTTTTCATTTTTTGAGTTTTGTATCATAGAATATATTTTTTAAATTCCATATGAAAAAAAAAAAAATAATAATAATTTCCATGTAATTTAAGAACATTTTAATGTTCCATATGACATCGTAGAAGGACAATTTAAATTTCAATATTATGCAATAAGAAAATGTTTTTAGGTTCCGTATGATGTAATAATGGATTTTTAAATTTTGTATGTTACATTAAGTTCCATACTTATCATAGAACAACAATTTAAAATTCCATTCCATATGATGTCATAGAAGAGAATTTTTAAGTTCTATACGATGTCATGCAAGAACATGAAGTTCCATATCATATCATGGAAGAACTGCTTTTAAAAATAATCCATTCCGACTGCTGTCACAGGAAAACATTTTAAAATTCATTATTATGCTACAAGCAAACATAAGAAAGGAGCCACAAAACCACAAAAAAAAACAGCCTTAAGGGTCAATTTTTTTTTAAATTGAGATTTATATATCTCACAGCTGAATAAATAAGCTTTCCATTTATGGTTTGTTAGGGTAGGACAATATTTGGCCGAAATACAACTATTTGAAAATCTGAAATCTGAGGGTGCAAAAAAAATAAAAATATTGGGAAAATCGCCTTTAAAGCTGTCCAAATTAAGTTCTTAGCAATGCATATTACCCATCAAAAATTACGTTTTGATATATTTACGATAGAAAATTTACAAAATATCTTCATAGAACATGATGTTCGATTAATATCCTAATGATTTTTGGCATTAAAAAAATTGATAATGTTGACCCATACAATGTATTGTTGGCTATTACTACAAATATAGCCTTGCTACTTATGACTGGATTTGTGTTCAAGGGGTCAGAATTTATATTTCCATGTCATTTTCATATGATTTTTTTAGTTCCATAGAAGTTCCATATGATGTCATAGAGGCTTTTTAAATTCCATGTTGTCATAGATTTAAAAAAAACAAAAAAACTTCATATTAAGAGAATAATTAAAATGTATATATTATTTCATAAGAAAATTGTTTTAATATCCATATGATGCAAAGGGAGCCAAATTATGTCATAAGCAATGTTTTAAAGTTCCATACGATGTTTTTTATGTCATAGAGAACATTTTAAAGTTCCATGATGTCATGGAAAAGCTATTTTAAATTCCATATGATGTCATATGATTACTTTTTTAAACGCCATGTATTTTATCATTGATTGATTTAACCCTTTACGTTTTCATATGATGTCATAGAAGGGCCTTTTAAAGTCAATAGATATGATGTCAAATTTTGAAGTATGATGTCAAAGAAAGACAGTTCTTACACCAACCTATAATCTAACACCAAAAACAAATCTCCAAAGAACCTTATATTCACATCAAGAACCCTTCAGAGGGAAAACGGGTCTTGATAAGCGATGCATAACTGCAGCTGAAGAGCCTTCGTTTTGAGAGCGCATCTCTAGGTCTTCAAGATGCATTGGAGCATTTGGAAACGGGAATGCTGAAGTTATCCATAAACTCAAACTCTATTGCAAGCCGAAAAGCTCCCCTCATCCTCCCCACCTCCGAGTCCCCAAGTGCTCATGTTATAAAAATGATAAAGCTGCCGTACCTGTAATTTAAAAACAGATGGTTTCATCTTTTGAATATTTATAACAATCAAAACAATTTCTGCGCTATGTAGCCCAGGGCTATTAAGGTGTTAAGTGTTGGGTTTAATGAAAAAGAATCTCAGCTTTTTTTTTGGAGCGGAATGTATTAAAATAGAAGAAGAAAAAAGCAGAGGAGATGAATAGGAAACGTGCTGTTAGGGCAGCGAGGAGACGTGAACTCGTTGTGTGGTCTCAACATGCAACTCCGGCTGTGAAAACAGATTGCGAATATGAGTTGCATTCATATAGGGCAGAAATCCCCAAAGCATCATCTGCTTTGCTGTCTGCCTAACAGAGCCTCCTGTATGCATCCGCGTTCATACTCTGTGGCATTTGTTAAAGGGACATGTATTCTTTTAGTTTACATTATATCAAAAAAATTGCATGAATCGCATTACATACGTTTTTGGATCAAGATATGACAGTGTACTATATACATAATGCTAAATTGTGCGTAGTACAGGAGTTTTGACAGACATTGTTATTGTACTGTGAGTCAACATACATTTTAAACGACACATCAAATTTTGTCTTGCAGAGTATGATTTCTTCAATTGTTAACAGCACTTACTATGCAAATGTGTCTGCGGCGAAGTGTCAAGAATTCGGACGCTGGTATAAACATTTCAAGAAGACAAAAGACATGATAGGTAAGCAGAATGCCTAACAAAAATGTGTCCAAATCACATCTATCTACTGTAAAAAAAAAAAAAAAAAAAATCTGTCTGTTGACTATTTGTCCGTCTATCGATCTGTCTGTCTGTCTCTCTATCCATCTTGGTCTGTCTGCCTATGTGTTGACTATTTATCTGCATATCGATCTGTCTGTCTCTTCATCCATCTGTTTATCTGACTATCTGTCTATATTTGCCTATCTATCGATTTATTTGTCTATCAATCAATCTCTCTGTCTGTCTCTCTGTCTATCTGCTTTACTGACTGTTTGACTATTTATCTGTCTGTTGATCAGTCTGTCTGTCTCTCAATCTGTCCATCTCTTTTGACTATTTGTCTATCTGCCTGTCTATTTGTCTATCCAGTCTTTTCCTTGTATACTTATTTTTAATGCGTCTCGTTTGTTTGCTCTTTAGATTCAGTAAAAATGCAAATCTAACAAAACCTGTCAAATATAGATCTCTGTTTAAGACAAAAAGCCTTTTTTTTCTTTTTTTTTTTTTAAATTCATTTCCATCTTTACCATGCAAATAATAATCAACAGCACTGTGATTTTTAGCTTTTCAAGTGTTCAAACACGCACCTGTCAGTCAGTCAGGTTGTTATACTGCAGCTCTTGACATCTGCCTCTTGTTTCCTGTTCACACGTTCACTTTTACCCCCACTAACACACTCTCTTTCTCTCTCCACACCTGTGAATGCGTGTGCTGCGTGTTTGTGTGTACGTCTGCACAGTCGTGCGCCAGCCCTCCCAGCTGGAGGGCTACCTGGGGACGTGTGTCCTCCATGACAGTCCACGTGCCACCACGTTAGGTAGGTCACGTGATGCACCGCAACCCACCTTGTTATTCATGAGCGCATGTGCTCGCAGTTCGATGGCGGCGATGCCGTAACTTTACGATAACAACTCACGGCAGGCTGAGAGCTGCGTGAGCAGGACGATTAGCGTCAGATGAGGCAGTCTGCAATGATAAAAGCATACACATAAACACATTTAATATACAACCAGTAAACAGTCTTTTGCCAAATCAAAACCAATGAATTTGTATAGCGCTTTTTACAATACACATTGTTCAAAGCGGCTTTACAGGAAATCATGTTAAAGGAGAATTTCACTTCCAGAACAAAAATTTACAGAAAATGTACTCGCCCCCTTGACATCCAAGATGTTTACGTCTTTCTTTCTTCAGTTGTAAAAAAAAATTGTTTTTTGAAGAAAACATTTCAGGGTTTCTCTCCATATAGTGAACTTCAGTGCCCGTGAGTTTGAACTTCCAAAATGTAGTTTAAAAGCAGCTTAAAAGGCCTCTAAATGAACCCAGCTGAGGAATAAGGGTCTTATCTGGCAAAACAAATGGTCATTTTCTTAAAAAAAAAAAAAAAAAAAAAAAAAAAAAAAATATATGTATATATATATATATATATATACATATACTTTTTAACCTCAAATGCTCGTCTTGTCTAGCTCTGCGATGTGCATGTGTGCTCTGTGTAATCTGGGTCAATACTCCCATCTCATTTTCTCCTCCAACTTTTTTTTTTTTTTATAAAGGGTGTTTGACCTTCTTTGCATGTTCACTTTGTAAGCACTGGGTCAGTACTGCTGTGATGTAGGACGAAAATTGGAGGAGAAAATGAGATGTTTTTCGACATATCCTAACTGTGTTGACCCGGATTACACAGAGTACGCATGTACATCGCAGAGCTAGACAAGATGAGCATTTGAGGTTAAAAAGTATATACATTTTTATTTTTTATTTTTTTAGAAAATGACCAATTGTTTCACTAGATCCCTAGGCTGGGATTGTTTAGAGCCCTTTGAAGCTGCATTGAAACTGCATTTTGGATGTTCAAATTTGCGGGCACCACTGAAGTCCACTAATTCCGTAAATGTTCACCTAAAAAAAAAAACATTTCTTTAGGACTGTAGAAAGAAAGGCATGAACGTCTTGGATGAAAAGGGGGTGAGTAAATTATCTGCAATTTTTTTTTTTTTTCTGGAAGTGAACTTTTTCTTTAATGTTTTTATCTTAATAATTTCAGGCTTTATAGTTGCTTTAGCAGATTAGAGCTGGGCGATAATATAGTTTTGCAAGGAATCAAGCAATTAAGATTTGCTAAATGTATACACAGTATATAGAGTAATGTAGTAATGGAGTTCATTTTGTTATGGTATAAACAATCATGCTGCCAAGATTTGCTGTATATTATATATTGTCTTACATGTGTATTGTTTGTATGTAGGTAAAATTGGATGTACTATATATCCAACCTTTTATATAACGCTGGGCAATAATATAGTTAATATTTTGATATTATAAAGACAATCAAACATAGAGATTAAGCATAGAGATTTTTTTTAATATAGTATATATCTCTTTAAGTTAGTGTACTTTATGTATCCGGGTGTATATACTTGTATCATATGCAAATCGCCATTTTTAAAAGATTTTTTGTGGAAAACCTTTTTGTTGTTCTAATCAAGAAAGATTCTAGTTATGAGAAATATATCTGTCCACACTGAATGCAAAAAAGCTTTTCTAAAAATCACAGCCAATCAGAACAATGAGATTGTTATGGGCGGGGTTTGTAGCTGAAATGTTAAGGGAATGTACATATGTGACCCTGGACCACAAAACCGGTCGTACCAGTAGTACACTTATATTTGTAGCAATAGGCAACAAAACATTGTATGGGTAAAAATGATTGTTTTTTCTTATGTCAAAAATCATTAGGATATTAAGTAAAGGTCATGTTCCATGAAGATATTTTGTAAATTTACCACCGTAAATATATCAAAACGTAATTTTTGATTAGTAATATGCATTGCTAACAACTTCATTTGGACAACTTTAAAGGTGATTTTTTCTCTCTCTCTCTCTCTCTCTCTCTCTCTCTCTCTCTCTCTCTCTCTCTCTCTCTCTCTCTCTCTCTCTCTCTCTCTCTCTCTCTATATATATATATATATATATATATATATATATATATATATATATATATATATATATATATATAATTTTTTTTTTTTTTTTTTTCCCATCCTCAGATTCCAGATTTTTAAATAGTTGTATCTCGTCCTATCCTAACAAACCATGCATGAGTGGAAAGCTTATTTATTCAGCTTTCAGATGCTGTATAAATCTCAATTTAAAAAAAAATTGATGTTTATGACTGGTTTTGTGATCCACGGTCACATATATGCAGTTGTCATCTTGAACTACATTGATCTGAATAATGACACTATTTTGCTTTACAACTGAATTTGAAGAATTTTGCAACATTTAAAGTCCTAGTTTAACGAAAAAAAAATGAAAATTGCCATCATTTACTCACCCTTAATTTCTTCCAAACCTATATTAGTTTCTTTCTTCTATAAAAGTCAGTGGCTACCGTCAGCTGTTTGGCTATCAACATTCTTCAAAATGTATTCTTTTGTAGTTGGCAAATAGTTGCTGGTAGCCATTGACTTCTATACATTTTTTTTTTTTTTCCTAGTATGCAAGTCAGTGGCTACCAGCAACTGTTTGGTTACCAATATTCTTCAAAATATAATCTTTGTGCTTGAGAAAAAATAAAACCATACATGTTTGTCACAACATGAGGATGAGTAAATTGATGATTTTATTTATTTATTTCTTGGGGGTGAACTCTCCCTGTAAGGCTGTTATTTTCCTCTTTATTACTGTGACGCTGTTTTGAAACAGCCTGTATTGTATAAAGCGCTATATGAATAAGTTTGACTTTTATCCAAAGCGACTTGTATTGCATTCAAGTTATATGTATAATCAGTTGATGCATTCCCTGGGAGTCGAACCCATGGCCTTGGCATTCTCTAAAGTGCAGGAATGCAAAGCTACACCGTAGTTATGCCAGTGTTATGGATTTAACTCCCAGAGAATGCTGCGAATGATAAAGTGCATGTGTTGAATGCACTGGGTTGCGTTTCGTAAGTGGTCAGCGAGAGGCCAGTCTCGCAAGATCTTGCGGAGTGTGGCGAGCCTTCTCTAGTGCAGCAGCGCTCCCATTGAAACGCAGCCGGGCTGGAGAGCGAGCGCCCGCCGTGCCGTGGGGTTTTACCTCCCTCCCCTCAGCCCACATTCTCTCTCCCATTGTGCTCCTAATCCCAGCCTGCTTTGTGGCGAATTCCACAGGAGGGACTACGGTTCTCTGTCTGTGTCGCTGCCGCTGCCGCTGCAAACGGGGCCTGCGAACGCTTTCTTCCAACCTTTTCAATTTGCATGGAAAAGCGTGTGCCCCCCAGCAGTTTTCAACACCAAAAAGACAACTGAGAGGCATACCGTAACATCAGAGCACAGGAATGAGGGGGATTATGGGAGAGCTTTGATTATTACCCAATTTTTTTTGTTTGTTTTTTTTCTTTCCCTCTCACTTTCGGCTGATATTGAAAAGAACAGCCGCGGCTTTGTGCTCGCTGTCAGTTAAGACACATGTTTGCGTCCTTGTGCTTATTGTGCGTATCTCTGGAGAGTTTCCATGCGCTTAATCTGGTTTTTATCTTCTTGTTGAAATATTTATATTTTGATGATTTGCCATAATGCTTTTTTTGCGCTCCATAAAATCCGTAAGATTGTGATGGAGTTGTGCGGCGGGCGTGCTAGTAGGTGATGGGCATTGTATTTCTCATTTTTTTTTTAAGCAATATCTTTCAACTGACTACCTGTGTTTCAAGAAAGCATAGAGCTTTAGTCCTTTAAAGGATTTGTTTGCAATTTTGTGCTATATTTACTCACCTTTATGTTGTTCCAAATCTGTATGCTGTTATTGTTTTCATGCAACACAAAAAGAGAAATTTTAATAAATCTTCTTGCAGCTCTTTTCAGTATTCATAGTAACCACATCTGTCAAGAAGTTTAGAGTTTAGGATTTAGAATTCTTTCTTTAAATTCACACATTTATAAACACTTTTTAATTTTAAGATTTTCAACCCTGTTAGCCGCCACACTAAACTTATCGATTTAAAAGAATCAAAGTCATTTATAGTCACAAACACCATCAAATAGCTACCTTATTTCTCAACTTGCTCCATCTGGCCTGTTTTAAAGGCCGTGCTCTGGGCTTCCAGCGCAACACGCTCCGGTTATATTTAGACGTTCCCAAAATTTCATATTAGCCAGCTTGTGTACCTTGTTTTAGAATTAAGAGCATAAAGGACGATTCAAGTGTATGGCTCTCTGGCTCGGTCCATGTGAAGACGTCCCGCTCGCTGCTTTAGCAGAGCGCCCACACTGGCTTGTTGTTATTGCTCACATGATTTGGCCATGGACATTATAAACTAATTTCTGGTGCTGCCAATTTATGCAGATACAGGTCACACACTGTGCCCCATTATATTAGAGAGGTTGCATTGGGTTACTGTAGTAATGGCAGGCTGGAACGGGCTTGATTAGTGTTTTTCAGCCTGAAACTCTTGCTTTTTGACTTCAGGTCATGTCTAGCTGGTTATGAAAGTGTTTGGTATTAGATATTGATGTGTTTTGTGATGACTTCTGTTCATCATAAAGTAGTGATAAGACAAATATACACTCAATTTGAAAATATTAGCAAGCCCATTTGTCTAGTTAAGTGGTAGTTTTTTTTAGATGTGACCCTGGACCACAAAACCAGTCTTAAGTAGCACGGGTATATTTGTAGCAATAGCCAAAAATACATTGTATGGGTCAAAATGATCAATTTTTCATTTATGAAAAAAATCATTAGGATATTATAGATCATGTTCCATCTAGATGTTTTGTAAATTTCCTATCATGCATATATCAAAACTTATTTTTTGATTAGTAATATGCATTGCTATTTTTTTGCACCCTCAGATTCCAGATTTTCAAATAGTTGTATCTCGACCAAACATTGTCCTATCGTGACAAACCATACATCAATGGAAAGCTTATTTATTTAAAAAATTGACTGGTTTTGTGGTCCAGGGTCACACACACACACACATTTATTTATTTATTTATTTTTTAATTACGTTCTAAATTTTATTATGTGTTACTGATGGCAAAAGTATTTTTTGGTACCAAGTTGATACCCAAATAAATGTAAAAAAAAAAAATGAACATTAATATGTAATACAGTTTTTATGAAGTAATAATGTAATCATGGTCAGTTCATCTTAAAGTCACTTTAAACTGTCTACAGGCAGAATAAAAATCAGATTTCTTTCAGAATATCATCTCTGCGCATTAGACTTAATAGACCTGTCGCTGTCTATTTTCTTGTTAATATGAATCCAACATCACAATATTGACAAGAAAAAGAGAAAAGCACTTACCGTGTTCTCTATTAATGACTGTTTACATAAATAATTGCTTGAAACGATATTTACTTAATTGAGAAATGCTTGCACTGCATGCCTCTAATTTAATTTGTTCATATTTATATTAATATTGAACTTTTTTTTATAAATGAAGGAGTGGATTCAGTAGCATATTACATGCTGTGGTATTGAAATTAGTATCCAGAAACATGAAATTTCACCGCTTTCACTGCTTTATTTTTTTACGTTTTTAGTTGACATGTACATATATTTTTATTTTCTTTATATTTTGTATTAGACATACATGTTGTATATATTTTATTTATTTATATTTTATATATTGTGACCCTGGACCACAAAACCAGTCATAAGGGTCAAATTTTTGAAACCGAGATTTATATATCATCTGAAAGTTAGGATAGGACAATATTTGGTGGAGATACAACTATTTAAAAATCTGAAATCTGAGGGCGCAAATCAAAATACTGAGAAAATCAACTTTAAAGTTGTCCAAATGAAGTTCTTAGCTATGCATATTACTAATCAAAAATTAGTTTTGATATGTTTACAGGTAGTATCCTCATGGAACATGATCTTTACTTAATATTCTAATGATTTTTGGCATAAAAGAAAAATTGATAATTTTGACCCATACAATGTATTTTGGCTATTGCTACAAATATACCTGTGCTACTTAAGACCGGTTTTGTGGTCCAGGGTCACATCTTTTAATTTTTAATTTAAAACTGAGCCTTGGTTTGGAGTTAGTTTTGTTTATTCTGGCAACCAAACTCTGCTTTAACATGCTTCATCTTCTTTGTGTCCACCTTTAGCTGAGATGGACAGTCTGTCTGATCTTTCCCCACCCGGAACCAACCACCTCAGCTTCAGTCAGCAGCCCATCCCGGGCAGCACGGCGGAGCAGTCCCCGTCCCCGGTGCCCCTATCCCACAGCAGTCAGGCCCCCGGCCGTGCCCAGCTCCCCGGCCTGCACCCCGGCCTGGTGTCCACACCCATCAGCCCCCAGCTGGTGAATCAGCAGATCGTCATGGCTCAGATCCTCAACCAGCAGTACGCCGTCAACCGTCTACTGGCCCAGCAGTCCCTGAGCCAGCAGTACCTCAACCACCCGCCCGTCAACCGCGCGCTCAACAAACCGCTGGACGCGCAGGTGTCCACCAATGCCGAGGTCTCATCGGAGATTTACCAGTGGGTCAGAGACGAGCTGAAGAGGGCGGGAATCTCCCAGGCCGTGTTCGCCCGTGTGGCCTTCAACAGGACGCAGGTATATATATTAAAGTATAAAATATTTGGAATCATGTTCCATATCCATGTCAGAATGCTGGCTTTGAAGTAGGGAGTGTCCAGTACGGCCCCTCACTCAGTTTTGGAACACAGCCATTAAGAATGTTGTTTTTGTAGATGTCTGTCAGATTATTTTGTTGACAATTATAAATGATGAATCATATCTCCAGCTCTGCCCCAGCCCCATACATCAGCTGTGACATGTTCGTGTGATGCTTGCCACTACACGCTCTGTACATCATTAAAATTCACCATGCCTTGCTAATATAGTGACAACAGAACGCTCACATTTAGATGGTTTATCTGCTTTTGTTTTGGGATCAACACAAAGCGACCAATCGTCCGGTAAGCGCGGGGTTATCGGGACAAGTAGCAAGCGCTTTTCTCACAGCTTTTGCATCTCATCATTCAATCAAAAACTTACTGGCAGGAGTAAATGATCACTGACTCACGTCTTTGGGTTCACACACCCATGGTGTTTGACCTTGTTTTTCGTCACTGCACGCAATCTGTTGTCAGCGCTGAGGTGGGACAGGACACTTATTAGCGGTTCGAGCCAAGGCGGACATCACAATTATTATTTCTCATTCAAATTATTACATTTTCCAACCAAGATCTCATTCCTCACTGCTTGTGCAGTGTTATTGTTCATGAATGAGACCTCAGATTGTACAGCTTATTGAGGTTTTTGCTCAACAGGCAAAATTTCCTTTTGAAAGTATTTTAGAATTCACTGTAAAATATATAAGTAAAAATAGGCAAAACAGGCAAATTGAACACAGATTATTGCCTGATAAATATATGATTCTACTACTATGATTGGGAATCATCAGAGATAATTTATCAATATCTGTGTCAGGATATGTTATTTACGATTTAGTTGTTTAGTTAAGTTTTGTTTAGATGTCATACAAAATTGTCCTACAATTGTTTGTTTTGTGGCGCCTTTAAAAAAAAAAATATTAATGTTTTTGAAAGAAGTCTGTAATTCTTATGAAGACTGCATTTAGTTGATAAAAAAATACATACAAAAATAAATACAACATTAATCTTGTGTAATATTACAATTGAAAAAAAGTTTTCTGAGCATTTATTATTTAATGAATAGAAAGGTAAAATTTAGCTAAAGCTAAATTTTCTGTAATAGTGTAAATGTCTTTACTGTTACTTGTGATCAATTTAATGCAGCCTTGCTGAATAAAATACATTTCATTCAAAACAAAATCATATGGATTAATATTGATTTTAAATAAATCAGTTGTCAAGTTTTTATAACCTAAAGCTCAAATGTAAAACCTTTAAAAAAAATTATATATATATTTCTTTTCAGAGCTGTCAAAATAAAAGTTTGCCTAGTATTAATATAAAATATATTACAAAAAAGTATAAAATATACATGTAAATATTTCTTAAATATTTAAGAGTTTATTTGCAAAAACAGATAACTGTTTTTCTTTTTTTTTTTTTTTATTATGTTATCATGTTTTTATTGTGTTTTATTGTTTGTTAACGGTATTTTTTTTATTGTTATTTTAACTTTATATCAAAATAACTCAACTGTAGTTTGATTGAGACTAATTGGGATGCACAGTGAAAAAATATGATTTTTGTATTTGCAAATGAACTCTTCACATATATATATATATATATATATATATATATATATATATATATATATATATATATATATATATATATAATATATAATTAATATATATAATTATATATATAATTAAATTAATATAGTATATCAGTGATACTAAAATTACTCTGGAGAAAACTTTAAAAATATGTTTTGGTGGTAATATCTGTACCATATTATAAATGATAATCACGTGCCCGTGTCAATACATTAAAAGCACCCAAACACCCTCGCAAATACCAGGAAAGTTTCAGATGAACTCAGCATTGTGGGGATTTTTCACTAGTTGTTATTAGTGCAGTCCCGCCCCTCAATACTAACCAAAAGCCTTGACAACTGTCTGCCATCATCAGGTGAGACAAAGAGAGAAGTACCTGGCCATGTGCCAGCGGTGGGGGGTGGGCGCTGGCTCGGCCGCGGACCGTCACCGCAGCACGCATGAGTGACTGTTGCTGGAGACGGTGGGAAGATAATGTCTCGCGACGTTCTGCATAAAACCCCCGTTTGGCAGGAAGTGACTTTGATGTTGTGTTAGAGCGATAGGAATCTATAGGAATCAGAAGCCGCATCGTGACAGGCGTGTTTGCGCAAATTGGCGTTTGGTTGCGCTGGGAAGAATTTGCAACATGCATTTTTTGTTTCCGCAGAGCACTTAAATATTTATTGTACATTCTTCCTCACATGTGAATGATGGCTGCTTGTGGTGGCATGTCGTGGCGTCTCAGGGATAAAAAGTTTGTGTGTTTGGTGCCCCATTTTTAGATTTTAATAAGATCAAGGTTAAACTTTTTTTAACCTTGATTGCATTTGATAGTATTTGATTGAAATTGTTTCTGACCAATCCTAGCTTAGCAGCTGTTGCCATCTACCAGATTTTCAGGCTCTTTTGCTCTTTTCCAGCTCACCAAGGTCAAATTTATTTGTTTAAAAATGCAGTAAAATTTTGAAATAATATTACAGTTTAAAATAAGAGTTTTCTATTTGAATATATTGTAAATTGGAATTTTTTCCTGTGATGCAAAGCTGAATTTTCAGTATCATTACCCCAGTCTTCAGTGTCACATGATCCTACAGAAATCATTCTAAAATGCTGATTCGCTGCTCCAGAATCTGATTATTGATCTTGCTTTGTGTTTTTATGGAAACCATGATGCATTGTCATTTTTTTTCATTTTTTGATAATATTATAAATGTCTTTACTGTCCCTTTTTGATCAGTTGAATGCATCCTTGCTACTATTTAGATAGTAGTACGATGAAACAGAAATTATCAGAAAACATGATGAATGTGTTGTAGAAACATTATTAGAAACAGTTATGTCCACTTGTAATCAGACTTTCCTTTTTTCACTGACTTTAAGTAGAAGTCTTTGTAGTTTAAATCACATTACTGTATAATTTAACTTATTTGTAAAGCAAGGCTTTGTAATGTCATAATATGCATTAAATTATTACCACTGCATGAGCGTATTTTACTGAAAAGCACTTAACAGATATCCAGTTAATTCCTATGGGACATTCAGTATTGCATCTATAGCTGAAAGGTGGGCGGAGCTTATTGGCAGGTCAATTGCTTTGTCACATATGGAGTGGAGAGAAAGTTTTAATTGTTGCACTTGTCCTGATTGCTCTTTGCTAAAAGGATGATGCATTTATTTCTCTATCTCTCCCAGGGTCTTCTGTCTGAGATTCTTAGAAAAGAGGAAGACCCCAAGACAGCGTCTCAGTCGCTCCTGGTCAACCTGCGAGCAATGCAAAACTTCCTGCAGTTGCCGGAAGCGGAGCGTGATCGCATTTACCAGGACGAAAGGGAGCGCAGCTTGACCGCAGCCTCTGCTATGGGCCCCGCGCCCCTCATCAGCACCCCTCCCACACGCCCTGTACAGGTAACATGCTCCTATCACACTCAAATAGGCACTTAAAGATCAACCTTTCTGTACCTTGTAGAATAATGGGTTGCAACCTTCGATGCATGCCAAAAACTGTTTATATTTTTTGTATTTTTGTGTTGTTTTACAGTTAAAATATTTATGCATGCTTAAAACGAGATTAGTTTATTTGGATAAATTTTACTTACAGTAACAAAAGACAGAGAGAATATATCATGAATTAGATTCATTTTTCTTACTCTGTTGGCAAATGTTTTTTTCTTGTTTTATGCATAAATCTAAGATTTAAATAGGTTCTCTGTCTTGTTTATTTATGTTTTATATATAAAAAAAAATGCATCTTGAGTTAGATTCATTTTTCTTACTCTTGTTGGCATGTTTGTGTTTTATGCTTAGATCTAAGAGGTTTAAATAAGTTGTCTAAAAAAACTAAAAGCTAATAAAACATGAACTAATTAAAACAGAAGTCTAATTTAAAATCTGAAAAGTTAAAACATATATGCATCATTTTTTAGATACATTTTACTTATAAAAGACAGTGAATATATTTGGAATTAGGTTCATTTTCCTTGCTCTGTTGGCAAATGTTTTATGCATTAATCTAACAGACTTAAATAGGTTATCTGTCTTATTTATATTTTGCAATTTTGCATTTTTTTTTTTTTTTTTTTTTTTTTTTTTGCAAAGCAAAAATACTGTTTTTTATTTTTTTTTTGTTTTTTTTTTTTGGAATAACATGCACTGATAATTCATTCACAGTAAAGCCACAAACGTGCATTAGTAATAAAGTAAATGGGGTCATGTCGAATTTAAATTGATGCTGTATTCTCACTTATGTAAATGTAGGTGGAACTGAACACTCAGACTCAGTTTCAGAACAAATATTTTGCATACTCTCACTCACTAAGATAATGAGTGATTAGCCAAGGTATGTTTTTCATCAGTCATCGTCACAGTATTTGCTTTGCACAGACTGGAATTTAATGCGTAAATTCCTGAGGACCCCTGCCAACTGCTGGAAAAATGACTTTATTTTAATGTCAGAATTACCTACAGCAGCTTTACTCACATGAAAAGAGTTTTAGCATGTACCAGCAATGGAAGACTGGGGAAACCTGTTTGGTAAAGGTCATTATTTTTGCAATTTTATTTGGTGTGGCCTAGAAATGATGCACTGTGGCTTTAAATGACAGTGTATTATCATAATATGTTGGTCAGGAGCTCACACATGATGGTTTATACTAACACACAACCACAAGGACACCATTATAACCTCACAACTAGAACTCTGTATCTACAAATTGTGACTGACACGCAGTTAGGTGCAGATGCATTGATGCAGGATCAGAATAAACGATGCATTTTCAAATGCCTTAAAGCAAGACGCTATTGGCAAAACTATTGTTTTGTTGTTGTTTTTTAGGCACTAGTCAGTTTTGAGATTTTAGGGTATTTTGCTTCCTATCCATATTCTGAAGATTTTTACAGAGGGGTTTGTTCATATACACTTAAAAAAAAAAGTTGTTTCAACTTAAAGTAAGTGTTGGTGCTGCCTTAAAATTTTTAGTTTACTCAACTCAAATATCCATGTTTTCATGTAGTACAACTTAACATTTCATGTTTAAGGCAGTACGAACACTTACTTTTTTAAGTTGAAACAACTTTTTTTTTTTTTTACATTGTATGATTTGCCTGATATAAATATAAATTTCTGCTTACAAACATGCTAAAATGTTTTTTTTTTTTTTTTTCTGGCCATTGCCAGTATTTTCTGATAAATGTAGTGATGAAAAATCCAAAATCCCCTTTGTATAAACCTTTGACTGTAATATGTCAACAAAACAATTTTGAAACTGGCTTTATCCAGTGTTCAAATTTCAGTTTTTTATGCAAATGAATGCATACTTAATTATATAATGCCTCTTTTGCATATTTTAAGCATTATAAGTTTCAGAAAACTTGTAATACAAGTTTGATTTGTCCTGCGTTTGGTTTGTTATTAATAGTGACGTTAAAAGTTGAAACTATTACATTTATGCATTGTAAATTTGATGCATTTAGCAGCCACTTTTATTCAAATATTAAATACACCACCTTTATTTGTACTATTCTGCACCGTTATTGGCAATTACCAATGCAAAAGTGTCGGTACATCAATGCATGTGTACTTTGGAGGAAGCATTTAGTGCAGGCAAGATCTCACTCCCAGCCCTTCTAGAGCTCCGAACTCTTCAAGCAGGGCCGGAAAGGTATGCAGAGCCTCCTTCAAACGCAGTTGAGTGTGTCTTAGTGGATCGGACACAAAGCCTTCCTGTGTGTGATGGACTGAGGAGGCTCTTTTATACCGAAAAAACTCCCTCACACACACAGAATGTGTAAAGACCGAAATGTCATCAGTGTTCACTCAAGTGTGCACGCATTTGTGTGTGCGCTTGCGTGCATCATGTCCTTGTGTGCGTGTGTGTTTGTGTGGTGTGTGTGTGTGTGTGCAAACCAGATGCTGCTTTCCTGTTCAGATCCCATTATCAGATGGTTCTGTAACCTGATTATTCAGCAACTGCGCCTAATTCGTCAGTCTCGAACAGTGCTCGGCAAAAGTCTCCATTATCTGATGATATTTGTACAAATTGGTGAAATTTTGAATCAAAGGGCATATCGATGCACTGCTTGACACAAATAATGGCTGTGTTCCAAAACCTAGTGTGCTTCCTTGCTGCATAGGCAGCATCCTAACTGAAATGTTGTCTTATTAATAACTGATTTGGAACATTCCACAAAGGCATTTAATAAGCATAAAAGTGTTTAGCATGCACAAATATTGTGTTATTTTAACATTCTTAATTTTATTTTAATTTATTTAAATTCTTTAATATATTTAATGTTATTTTATTGGTACTTTTCAGTGTTAAAATACATTATATAAGTTTTAAATATTAGATAAAATATTTAATATTTTATTCCAATATTATGTATTTTCTGTAAACATTTTTGTTGAAATATTACAGATTTTTTAGAAATATTATTACAAATACTTTTTTAACTTAATGCCTTTGTGCATATTTAGATGAACTTTGTTTTCTGTTTTTGAACATGCCATCTTCATTTAAAAATGAAGAATAAAGCAAGTTCAGGTAGAGGGAAGTGTTTTGATGCATGGCAGCTTGATGCTGACAGATATGAGTGAGATGTTCGCAGGATTTTCTGTTGTAAATCAGCAGGGTGGCACATCTTGCAGCGCTGCAAGGCTTTTATGACGCCCATAAAAACAGATGTGAAGGTATGTTTCCCACATACGTTAATGGATCGTCAGACAGTGTGTGCAAGTTTGTGCACGCTCATCCCTTTATAATTAGATATGGTCACAAAATAACTCAGCCTAGACACTGATGCTTCACATGTAAATGACTGCTGTAGATGCCGCTGACAGCCTCTTCACCAGCTCGGCGGTGGCAGTTTGGAGACCCTTCATGTTGGAAAAAAAGTTATGGCCATGTTTGCACGTCGATTTGCTGCGGAAATCGGCACTGCTGTGATAGAAATCTGATCATGTGTTACTAATATTCTAATCAGTTGGATTAACCTATTGTTTTAAACATTTATTTTTGTGTGTTCACAGCCCAGAAGAGAGGAATGTAACAATGTGAGACCAGAAGACTGGAATCC
This sequence comes from Cirrhinus mrigala, assembly GCA_036247105.1. Taxonomy (NCBI): domain Eukaryota; kingdom Metazoa; phylum Chordata; class Actinopteri; order Cypriniformes; family Cyprinidae; genus Cirrhinus; species Cirrhinus mrigala. Next base: position 4,196,108 of record CM070022.1, read on the forward strand.
CAGAATTCCAGTGGGCATCTCTCCTGTGAGTGCACATATGGTACATTGTTTATGCAAAGAGTGATGCATGGATTTGTCCTTGATTATAAACCTTTGTACATATGTATTATTTAAAAAACAAAATGATAAAATAATAATAAAATAATTAAATGCATGAGAATGCATATTATTAATAATAATAATAAGTATTAAACATTTTTAAATAGTAAAAATAATAATGATTAAAATTTTTGTTTTATTGTTATTATATATGCATTTTTGAAAGAAGTCTCTTTTGCTCACTAAGGCTGCATTTTTTTGATAAAAGTAAATATTAAACATGACTGGTTTCTATTTTAATATATTTTCAGATTTTTATTTATTTCTGTGACGTAAAGCTGAATTTTCAGCATCATTACTCCAGTCTTCAGTGTCACATGATCCTTCAGATAACATTTCTGATTATTATCAATGTTGAACACAGTTTCATTCATTCAGTTTCATCATGGGGGGATTCTTTGAATCACTGAATCATTTATTTGAAATGGAATTATTTTGTAACTAAATAAATGTTTTTACTGGAACTTTTGATCATTTTAATGCATCTTGCTGAAAAAAAAAAAAAAAAAAAAAAATCTTTAAATAAATAAAAATTGTACAGACCCCAATCTTTTGATGCATCAAGTAATAAATATATATATTTTTTTATTAATAATTTTTTATATAATTTCTACTTTTATTATAATTTTATTTTTTTTTTTACCATCTTGTTTGACAGGTGCATTAAAAATGAAGTCTGTCTAACTTTTTTTTTTTTTTTTTTTTTTTTCCCTTGGTGCATGATTTCTCCTCTGCTCAGGTGAAGCCCAACCCTCTGACTTCGGAGTGGAACGGGAAACCGGAGAACTGCGTGTTAAACATCAACTCGTCCATCTACGACGAGATCCAGCAGGAGATGAAGAGGGCCAAAGTGTCCCAGGCCATGTTCGCCAAGGTCGCCGCCTCAAAGAGCCAGGTACGTCCCGCTCCGACCTCGCCCACGCGCTCCGATTCGACTTTCACTAGCTTGCCATGCTTGAACTGCTCGTCCGGTTGACAAAACATTGTCAAACATTTTTGTGTACAGTCTACAGAAAGCTCAGATAGCGAGATAAAAGCGTAAAAGGAGAGCTTTGTTAAGCCTCGCAGGTAGCGCGGCCCCGTAATGACTTGCGCCGCTTTATTGTGGGTTTGCGAACAGCAGACAGTGTTGCAACATAAAACAAATGTGTTTATATAATTCAGCTGTGCAGCGACCACACCGTTATCTCACATAGCGAACAGCCTTCTGCTGAATACAGGCCTCTGTGAGAGACATTACCGTCTGTTTTAGCCTATTAAAACTAATTAAAGAAACGCAAGGCGAGCCCCATTATTAAAGGTTTCACATATCTATGTGCACACTTAAAGATTTTCACAATTACATCTGATGGGGGGGGAGAATGCGAATAAAAGCCCTAAATTATCTAGAAATATCAGCAGGTTTTTGCTGATTGCACTGATTACGGTGCCAGATACTTTTGTTTCACCAAATTACAGTTTGATGCACAAACCACTGTTTTTGTCGAAGGGAGTTCAAAGCCGAGAAGGGTGGAGGAGAGAAAAGACAAACCGGGGCATTTATTCGCGTAAGATTCTCGTACAAAATGATGGTTTGAGAGAAAAGAGCCCCCTCTCTGTCTCTCTCTGCAGCCCTGCCTGAGCCTGTGTGCTCCATTCATGGCTGGTGTGAATGTGAATTGAGCAGCAGATAAGAACTGTGCTAATTACGCAGCTGAAAAAGGGGCCTGGGAGAGCACTTATCTCCGGCTCCATCTCGTAATGTGCGCTCCCCGGGCAGCTGGTACCCCCTCCTTCCCGTTCCCAGCCCCCTCCGCGGGGCCCACGGGGGCCCGACGGCTGAATGTCCGGCCGGTGCCGAGCGCCTGGCGGTGCTGGTGCCGACGCCGAGCGATCGTAGTTATGAAACGGCCGCTGCGCTGTCGTAATTGGCGCTCGGGAAACTCTTGTCCAATTGAGGCGTGACGATTGAAGAAACGTAAACGAGGGAAGTCGATTTGTATCGGCCAGATTTACTGTACAATATCAATGTGATTGGTCAGTTTGGTCGCGTTTTGGGTGCTTTTAATGAAGAAAAGTGTCTCATTCTTGTCATTTTATAAGGCGACAGGCCAAATCTGTGTGTCGTGCTGCTTAATGTTTTTGTGGAAACAATGATACTTCTTTGGAATTCTTTGATGAATAGAATGTTCAAAAGAACAGCATTTATTTGAAATATAAATTCTTGTAACATTCTAAATGTCTTTACTGTCACTTTTGATAAATTTAGGTAGACATTTCTTAAAATTGATTTATTAAATGAATTTATTTATTATTATTTTCTGTAGTTTATAACAGGCCAAAGTAGTGTATGAATGATGTTTGTAAAACTGTTGTCTTTGCCAGAATCTAAAATAGTAAAGAAATTATGAAATGCATTCTGATTGAAATCTAATTTATGATTTCTGTACTAAATAGGATGACAAACTGGTTAACACTTTACAATAAGTTTCCTATTAGTTAGTGTTAGTTAATGCATTAACTAAAACTCAAAAGCCTTCACTACAACCTGGCAAAACAAAAGATTGGCTTAATTTGAAGAAATGATGACAGAAATATATTGTACCGTAGAATGTAATTTTCAGAGTAAAAACAATAATGATAGTTCCTAAAACAATATCATAACATTTTTTAGTCTCATTTTTTTGATCAAAATTCCAGTTGATTACATTTTAAAAGATCAGTTAAATTGTTACATTTGTATACATTCATATGATCACCACTGTTTATCATAAAATAAAGAATTCAGCAAAATAGAACAGAATTTGGGAAAAATAAAAGGAATTTGGGGTATTTATAAGTAAGTTTTATGCATTCATATGATTACCAGTGTTTTTATTATAAATTTGAATTAAATCATGAAACAGAATTTGGGAAGAAATAAGAGATTTCATAATGTCATTTAATTATGTGTATTTAAATTAAGTTGCAAATGTTTTATGTATTCATATGATTACCATCATTTTTGATTTTATACATTTTTATTAAATCAAGAAACAGAATTCAGAAAAACTGAAAACAGAGTTTGGAGGAAAAAAATAAAATTGAATTTGGGAGAAAAAACAGATTTCATAATTTAATTTACATTTAAAAGAATAAAGTAAATTGTTAAAGTTTTATGCACTCATATGATTACCAGTTTTTAAAAATAATCATTTGTGCACAGAATTCAGAAAAATTGAAACCACAGAATTTGTGAAAACAAAAACACTGATTTCATTTTATTTTTTCATAACTGCATATGATTTACAATTGCAAGACAAAAAATAAAATAAAAAATAAATTTGGGGAAAAAAATAAAAAATAAAACCAACTATTAGATTTTTTAGCGCCCTAATGTTAGCTTAGGTCCAATAAAAAATGTTAACAGAGATCATTTTTGATTTTAAGATTAATTAATGCATTCAAAGGATTTTTCATAATTACTTCAGATACAGTTAACTAACGTTAGCAAATGCACTCAAATATAAAGTATCGCCACAAACTGTGTGTGTTTGTTTGTGTCTGTCCCTTTCGCCCCCTGCCTGGCTGAAGGACCTCGGGGTCCTGGACGGCGTGCGGTGGGAGGCGTTTTGCCGTATGGTTATCTTCCGTGGCGTGTCGGATTAATTGGCGCGTCCATCAGTGCAGGAATCCTCGTCCGTAGCGGAGGTAGACTGCAGCAGCACTGGCCGCAGCACACGCTAGAGATCTGGCACAGGCCGCGGGTTTGGCTTCCGCAGCCACAGGGCTCCAGGCTCTGCCCAGCTCTGCCCTCGATGAGAGCCATGGAGATGGGAGGTGTTGAGGGGGAGGCGCAGCGCTCGTCCCCTGGGCATTCAAAGCTGTAAACAGTAGTTCGAGGGGGTTAAAGAGAACCATTGCGCGTGTGTGTGTGTGTGTGTGTGTGTGTGTGTGTACCTGCTTACTCATGTGGTCGTGTGTATGGCTGTGTTGCAAATGTGTGTGTGTGTGTGCGCTGTTTATTGGGGGATGGGCACTGGATCAGAGCCATGCCGTCCCCCTCTCTGGGCACACATCCATACAGGACGTGAGTGCCAGGCTTTATCTATTTGGTGGCACTTTTATATTCCGAGTAGCATTTCAATTAATTTCTCCTCCTGCACCACAGAAAAACCACCGTTTTTGCAGCTTGTAAACTGAAAAAGAAACGTATAAACTGTTTATTTGTGCGCACTCATTGACGTCCAATGCAGAGTTCATGAAATCAGGACGTTTTGGAGGTGAAACGCAAGCTGTTGAGGTTCCTAGTGCTGAATTTCCCTTCTTCTCTCCTTCAGTGTGGAATATTTTTTTGTCATCCGATTGTGATTTTTATTGGAGGTATTATTCATATGGGACAATTTATGAACCTAAGTTTAAGGTCAACATGAAGTACTGTTCACAACTGTTTTTGTTTTGTTTTTTTGCATAATATAGTGCAATTTTGAGTAGTTTAGGTATTTTTGTTTTCTGTTTGTTTTTGAAGGAAGACTTTTATGCTCAACAAAGCCACATTTATTGGCCCAAAAATGCAGTAAAATTATGAAATTAATATTATAATTTAAAATAACCACTTTCTATTAGAATATGTTTTAAAATGTAATTTTTTCCTGTGTTTTATAATTCAGTTTCAGTGTCACATGATCCTTCAGAAATCATTCTAATATGCTGCTTAAGAAGCATTTTTTTTTATTTATGTTAATTTATGTTTATTTAGCTTAATATTTTTCTTGAAACCATGATGTATTCTTTTCAGGATTCTTTGATGAATAGAAATACACAGAATTTAAAAAACAAAAACAGGAACATTATAAGTGGCTGTGTCATTGCTGAATAAAAAAAAAAAAATTTAAAAAATATATTAAAAAAATATATATTTTTTTATTTTATATATATATATATATGCATTCATATAATTACTGTTTTTTTAATAATTAATGTTTTTATAATAAATTAGAATTAAATCATAATACAGAATTCAGAAAAATGTATTCAGAAAACAGAATTTGGGAAAAAAACTAAACAGAATTTGGGAAGAAATAACAGATTTCATAATGTCAATTGATTACATTTAAAAAAAAAAAAAAATCAGTTAAATTGAAAATGTTTTATGCATTCATATGATAACCACCATTTTTGACTTATAATTTTTCATTAAATCAAGCAACAAAATTCAGAAAAACTGAAAACAAAGAATTTGGGAAAAAAAACACAGCTTCTGTTTCCTTTATGAATGAATGTGCATTTTTAAACGGATCTACTGAGTCAGTGAATCAATTACCCATTCATAAAGACAGTCACTTGCTATATTCCTGAATGAATCAGCCGTTCGAACGAATCAAATGAAAGATATGACTCAGCAATTAAAACCGCCACCTACTGGCAGTTTTAGTTTAATTTTTAAAGTATCTTCTGTTCAGTTATTTAAATCATTTAATATTTCTATATTCAAAATTTTATACTTAAAACATTAATCTCAACATGAATTTATGAATTCGATTGCACGCATGCCACCTCTGAGCCAATTGTACAAATTAATTTTGTTAATACTGATTTCATTTGATTGGCAACTGTTGTTTTAATTAGAAATTTTAAAAAGCTTATAAAATATATATTTTTAAAAAATTGACATAAAATATGACATACTTTTAATAAAGTTAAAAAATTCCATTACAAAGGTAAAAACAAAATTCCCCTTTAATTCACTTTAAGGAGTCAAATATCACCTCGTAATGCAAAGGCTAATTTTTGATCAGATTTTTTGATTATTGATTAGAAGGTGCTCCTAAAATTTTGACTGTGCTCCTAAACAAGTGTTTCTAAAAAGAAAAGTAAGCGTAGAGACCTGATGGATTTATTGCATTTTGTGGGAAAAAAAAACAAAAAAAAAAAACAGTTTTTATAATAAATCTTTGAAAATCAAAATCTGGATTTGAATTTTTAATATTATTTTAACCTAAAGATGCTATGTGAAAGTTTGAAACAGAAAATAGTGGTTTTCATCTAGCCACTTTCTTGGTAAAGAAAACACATTTTTACTCCAATTAATCAAAATGGATTTGTAGTGTTTTGGATATTATTTATATATATATATATATATATATATATATATATATATATATATATATATATATAATATATATTAATCTGACAAACTTAATCATCATTTAATATTCATTATTAATTCCAATAATGTATTATAATATAAAATATTTAGATTTAATTAACATACAAAATAATAAAAATGTAATAATTTAAACACAATATATATATATATATATATATATATATATATATATATATATATATATATATATATATATATATATATATATATATATATATATATATATACACACACATACATACATACACACACACACACACACACACACACACACAAATAATATGGAATAACATGCAATGAATCATTCACAATAATACCAGGAATACGTAATATTACATAAATAGAAACGGTTTTGATTTCATGTTGAGTTGGATTACAGGTTTGTTAAAGTCCCTTACTCTAAATATGAGCAATAGTGAAAGTGACGTATGACTGAGTCAACACCACTAATACAGACATGACAGTGCTGAACTGCCATTCACACAGCTGGGAGAATAGAGAGAAGGAGGGCATTATGGGAGTTGTGCTGACACCCTCTGATGGTGAATACAATCACGGCCCCTGTTGTCAGATGACAAGCCCTTTAGAACCCAGAGCCATTCCCTTAGAGTGACCTGACTATCTCTCTCTCTCATTCTCTCTCTCTCTCTGTGACTGTATGTCTCTCGCTCGCTCCTGGAAGAGGCTGTGGTAATTAGCAGGGCTCTAATGAGACAGAATGTCAGTGATCTGCCGCAGTACAGGGGGGCAGGCGATAGGCCGGTGTGTGTATGAAGGGGGGTAGAGGAGGATGTGCCATCTGTCACTGAGCGCCTGGCTCGCTGCTCTCTGGGGGGAACAGTGGGTCGGCAAAAAGTGAGAGAGAGTGAGAGATATTAAAAATGTGCAGGGTTGACTGTGTATATCAGTGCAAAATTGCAATTGTAATTTCAACTGGTGGTCGACCGATATATTGTCTGTTTGCAGATAATCAGCTATTTTGGGGCTGTTTTTGGTATGTCCCAATTGTATCATAGCCTTGCCAACATAATCAACCCAGCATTAATTAAACATTCTAATCATTATTGATTTATTTATTTTTTCAAGTATTTTTGCAAACTTTAGTTTTAGTTTTGTTTTTGTTTTTTTTGGTTTTTTTTTTTTTGGTTTTTTTTTGCATTTTTTTTTTTCCCAGCAATTTTATAATGTTTGTTTACTTATTTGTTTATTTATTCATTTTCTTTCATTCCCCAGTTTCCAATTAAATATTTATAAAATATCAGCATTATACACTGTAGATAGCAGCAACTATTAAAAAAATAATAACATTTTGGCCAGTTAACATATTAATAATTTTTTTAAGGAAGAAAAAAAAATGTAAATATAATTTTTTTAAATAAGCATTTTTTAAGCACATGGAATTTATTTATTTATTCATTCATTCATTTATTTTACATTCATTCAAACATTTAGTCTAGTTATTAACCAAAATGTATCGACCCGGCCTATCCGTCAGGCCAATAATTTTGATATTATCCACTTGGCCAAGTTAATTTAATAATATTTTCTGCTTTCAAATATATTTGATAATAATGATACAGTTTTGGCCAGTTAACATTAATAATTTTTTAATTACATTTTTTTTTATATATTGTAATATTTAAGTAAGCATTTATGTCATTTTCAGAAGAATTTTTTTTTATTTATTTATCTATTTATTTATTTATTTATTTATTTATTTATTTATTTATTTATTTTACATTCATTCAAACATTTAGACTAGTAATAAACCAAAATGTATCCACTTGGCCAGGTTAATTTAATAACATTTTCTGTTTTCAGATATATTTGAAAATATATTTGATAATTGTCCAGTTAACATTAATTTTTATTAACTATTAAAATTATTAATTAACTATTATATTATTTAAACAAGTATTTATGTAATTTTAACAGGGCATTTTATTTATGTATTTATTTATTTAGCATTAGACTAGTAATAAACCAAAATGTATCGACCTGGCCTATCAGTCGGGCCAATAATTTTGATATTATCCACTTGGCCAGGTTAATTTAATAACATTTTCTGTTTTCAGATATATTTGAAAATATATTTGATAATTGTCCAGTTAACATTAATTTTTATTAACTATTAAAATTATTAATTAACTATTATATTATTTAAACAAGTATTTATGTAATTTTAACAGGGCATTTTATTTATTTATTTAGCATTAGACTAGTAATAAACCAAAATGTATCGACCTGGCCTATCAGTCGGGCCAATAATTTTGATATTATCCACTTGGCCAGGTTAATTTAATAACATTTTCAAATATTGTTTTCATTAAATTTTGATTTGAATATTTTGTAAAATAAGCAGTCTTAATTTTTATGTTGCTTATTTGCTGTATTTACATTGTATTATGCATTGTATCATCATTGGCTAACCTGAGGTCTCAATAACAGCATCAGTCTTTCTGTTCCAGAAAAACAAACCAGCCATATTAATGACATCATCTTGCACTCAGGGGTGTCGTGCAGATTTTTGTCTAGTAAAATGAGGCTGACACCATCCCTCCCCCTGATAACACCTGCCTCTGACTAGCAAGTAGGCTATGATGTAAACCACAGTCTATTGGCTGTTCATTCCATCGCAGCTGTTCCTGTGGGCGGAGCCTTTGAGCAGCAGGCGTGGCCTAAATCGCATTTATGTGCCCTGTGTTTCCAGGCCGGGTCTAGACGCATCGTCTGCCGCCGCGCATCTGCGTTTACTTTCATTAAAGCACGACGACCCAAAGCCGGATGCAAATGAAATTACAGTACGCTTCCTATATGGAAGTTCGGTCCTCCCTCTTCCTGCTCCGACATCCCCTATAATTTTACAGAGAATATATATTTTTCATTATCCTGCTTCATTTTGAAGAGTTGTTTGTTTACGGTTATGAATTCGCTGCCTCCCAGGGGCGTGTGCGAGGCAGATGGGAGCGGTGGGCCTGTGAGAGCGGAAATAGGGCCATGACTGTTTATTAATTGATTTATTTATTTATCTGGCTGCCTGGTTATTAGGTTGCCTGGGAAACAGCTGCAGTTCCCCTGTATTATTAAAGACACAATATTCGTGAACCAGAGACCCAGATGTCTGGGAAATTAATTCCGCGTATGATTTATCGCAGCCGCGCGCCTCCGAACGAACCTTTTTCCTTGTCGTTTAACGCGTCCGTTGACCATCTTCTGGTTCTCCGGCTTGTTCTCCATCTGTTTGCTCTCTCTCTTTCTCTCTCTCTCTCCTCTGCACGTAAGGTAGCGTTAGAGGTGGCCCGGTTTCTCGCGCTCTCCTCTGTCAGACCACACAGGGCTTGTTCTGAGGCCCATTCTCGCTAATCTGATCAGGCAGGCAAATACGCCGGGAAAAGCGGCTTTAATGATCCCCCTAATTACCTCAAGTCAATACCAACTGTATTATTAGACTCCGGGAAAATATTCCATTAGGGTCCCCCCCGTGGGACTCCCCGCACGTAGCGATGTCACGCGCCGCGCGCCCCCATGCTTGTAATTAATTTTATTTACACACGCAGGAATGCACAAGGTCGCACCTGCAGCCCGGAGCCGCCTCGCCCGGCCCCCGACTCGCCCGCTTAATCAGATCTGTCATAATTACCATTCTGCATGCTTCTGACACACGCTGCGAAATATTTCAATTTAACTGCAGCCAATGGCTGCGGCAGACACCGCTCGCCCATGGCGTACAGAGGCGGACCGGACCTTCTCTGCGCTTTCCTCTTCTTTGCTCTCTTCCTTAGTTTTATGCAACTTTTTGGACATTAGTGACCTGATAAATGAGTTGATACCTGTCCATTTGATCCATTATTGACCAACGTTCATGCACGCTTCGTTTATTTTACTCACCCTCACGTCATGCTGTACGACTTTCATTCAGGCATGCAAAACAAAAGGTTAATTTTTGAAGGACATTCGGGGTGTTCTTTTGTATAAATTGGAAAAAGGCACAAAAATACAATGAAATTGTTTGTCCGTGTTCTTCATTCTTTTATGTTAACTGATATGCATTGTTATATATATATATATATATATATATATATATATATATATATATATATATATATATATATATATATTATATATTATATATTTAATGCTATACCAAAAAAAGACACTCTGACCCTGCGCAATAAAACAATTCATCAAACATCATCAAACGCTTCAAAAGCCTCCGTCGTAAAAGTTAACGGCTTGATATATTTTTGCCGTTTCAAAGCAAACTTGTGTTAATTAAGAGTGCTGTTGGAGCTGACATGTACAATTTGCAGGTTTTATGCAGTTTTAATCTATAATTCAATAAGATCAGGCATGATTTATCTGCTTAATTACTCTCTGATATTAGCAATTAAACTCCAGCTTTGAATTAAATCTCAATCACACGCTTATAATTGATGGACTAGCGTTTTCTCATAGGTTGCTCGTGTGTCGAGGGCTCCTTGCAGGCTCTTTGTTTGAATTATGTTGCGATCAACCTACTTACACTTTATGTTGGGGTTGTTTCTTGTTTTCCTTCAGGTCTCTTGAAAATGTTAACCTAGTTACAGGCCACCAGATCTGCTTTATTCTTGCACAATCTTTTGTAGACAAAGTTGTTGACATTGTATCAGAGCGTTTATGGTTTTTCTTGGCCATTGTCAGTTAAGCTTGCACAATTAGGACTTGCACAATTTTTGACAAAATACCAAACAAATGTGATTTGTAATGATGTAACGACACACCCCGAGCTGGTTGAAAATCGTTACAAATATGTGACAATTCAAATCGTGTGAAACGCGATGCAGTTAGCGGTAGGGGTTTATATGAATGTGTCTTTTATGGGAATTGATGCTTCACAAAAACCCGCCCTACTTAGTTATTGTTCCGACAAACAATGCCGCGCTCGCACTACACATCATGTTCTCACACAGTGAAGAATACATCGCCGAACAAAGAGGAAACTGACAACAGACCGATAGACAAGACAGGTTACTTCTGGTATAAAACAAGGTCTCGGCTTTAAAATGTTGTCATTTTTAAAGAAATTCAAACTTATTAGATCAATCGACACGTGAACCGATCTTCTTTTCTTCTTTACTTAAAGCACAAAAAAACATGAATTAACCTCATAACATATTTTATTTCAATCGTGGACATCAACTGATACAATTTTTCAAGTTTAAATTCACAGAAGTTAATCTACTCTCCTGTCTGATTTGTTTGTCGGACAGAATTGGTCAGATCGCCTGTCAGTCAAGCTGTTTGCAAAGAGTCAAATGACTGTCTTTTAGAAAATTTTAGATGCTTTTTTTTATTTTGTCTTGCCACTGTATAATGCATATTAAAGCAGTGTTTATAAGCACAGCGCTGCTTTGTTTACAAACCAAAGAAATGCTATATTGCCGCTGTTCCATAAGCGCCACCTGCTGTCAGAGAGTGCTGTTTTTGTTCTGCGCAGAGGTGTGTACTTTTTTTTTTTTTTTTTTTTTTTTGTTATACTATAGTATATATTTTTTTTAGTATAGTTTCACAAAACTAAAGTTAGACCATTCTGTTTTTGCTTCAAATTTACAAATTATTCAGTCTAATTTAGATAAAAAACTGTTCATGCTGCATGTATGCAGGCCTGGGCAACAGTATATATTCGACACTACAAAAAATATAAAATAAAAAATAAATAAAAAATGTAAGAATAGAATTCAAATGAGAAATTTTAATAATGTTTTAGAAACTGAACACACATATAATTTTTGTTTTAATTATTTGTTTTAATAATTGATTTACCAGACAACCATGTGAACACATATACATTTATATATATATATATATATATATATATATATATATATATATATATATATATATATATATATATATATACACACACACACACAGTATGTATAGAACAAATGTATTATATTATAAAATATAAGAATGTTACAATACAAATATGTCTTTGTATTTATTTATTTATTTAATTTAAATAATTTAAGTTAAATAACCTAAATAATTTAAATTACTTTTTGTTGCAAAATGTTCAGTTTAATATTGTTTAGTTATAACATATAACATTTTTATATAACATTTTTTTTTTTTTTTTGGATTGTGATTAAAATGCTGTGGTTTTCTCTCTTTTTAAATTAAAAGCCTTGAATAACAATATAAAGAGTTTTCCTTTATTTGTGTTATTTATTATATTTGGGGTTTGTTTTAAAATTTCAATTTAGTTTTTTGTTATTTGACTTTTTTTTTTAATCTCCAATCCCTAGTGATTTGCCATCAGATCCAGCCAGGTCTTTTTAACTCATGTTTTGTTTACTATCCTTTAATCATTTGCTACAAAGCATTTCTATTGTTTTATCAACATTAGCAAATGATTTACTTAAAGTGCAAACAATTTACAATAAATGACACTTACTTTTAACATTTTATATTTTCATGCAAAGCATTTCTGAAATGCAAATACTTTTCAGGGCCAAAGTGTATTATAACTTCTAGAAAGTTTATGGCGCCATACATGTTGTTAAGCAGGTTTTCTGCACATACTGTAACAACCCTTTTGTCTCTGGGTAGAGATGTCAAAATAGATAGATAGACAAACAGACAAGTGGTATTGATCCCCGAGGGAAATTTTTCATAAAAAACAGCGCTATACGTTTACATGTTGCAATCAAACAAGACAAGACAGAACAAGTCACTCTATAGCATTGCATACATGCTGAGAAATATGAATGTGCATTGCAGTAACTTCTTACTTTAGTAAGTTTACTCCACTCTTCTTCTACACTTAGTTTTGATCAAATACGGTTATGGAGAGAATCTTTGGTGTTAATGGCCTGAAGGAAACTCTCTCTATCGCCCCCTTGAGTTCGGGGGTCTGTTAGCGTGTGCAACGCATTCCCATCTTAAATATGTTTGTAGCCCGAGGATGAAGGCAGAAGAGTATTTTCTTGACCACATCTGTGGAGAAAGGATGCGTTTCTGTGTGTTTAGAGTTCATCTGGGGCACTGGCCTCATTTTCTCTTCCTCCATGCCAAGACCATTTGAATAAATACTGGGAGCAGATCTATTTGCATAGCAAGATATCCAAAAAGGCAGTCCATTCCCGGCCTATTTTTGGCCCCCCCTTTTTTTTTTTTTTTTTTTGCTTATTGTTGCAGAAGATTCACATATGCTGCGCGAGCGCATTAATATATTTCAGCCAACAGATGGACTTGACGCGCATGCGGCGGGTCCAATTCCTTCGCTCGTACATCCGAAAACCCCACACACGTTCGCTCTTAGGGCCCGGCGCGCAGACGAAAACAGGTTTGAACATACTGTATTATCTTTCGAATTGATCTGCATGACACTGTCTGCCAAAGCTGAGCCGGTGCCAGATTCAGGAGGGGCGGTAGAGCAGGAAACAATAATGCTTTGTCTGTTGAACACTGCAGCCCTCTGCCTGACATCAAGATGTTTGTTTCTCGCTTTTGTTTTTACTTCAACGCGCTCGAGACTGAAGCCATAACAATGGATTAGCATCTTTATTTAAAAACAATGGAAAAGAGCGAAAAACGAAAAAATCGTTTTTTAACATCTGCCCCCAGATTGCGGTTTTTGACAGGCGTCCGCGTGAGTTTGTGTGTTTGTTTAATAGAGGAGTCCGGGTATGCCCTCAGGTCTATAGGGGCTGTATCTCCAAGAAATTTGCTGACTTGTTTGAGAACGACAGCCAACGATGTGATGACTGATAAGCAAACAGCCGTGGCGTAGAGGGCAGAGCGCTGATCTGGAGACAGCCGTGACCAGTTGATCTGATATCGTAATTCAGTGCCGTACTATATAGCAAGCGAAATTAGGATTAGCACATCCCAAAACTTTAATGATATGACACGGTGTCCGGAGGTGTACTGTTTGTCAACCATGGGCACTTGTATATATCGGGCACTACATAAAATATAAAAGAAAAAGAAAGAAAGAAAAAATGTCAGGAATGTCTAAATACATTTATAGGTATATAAATATATGTATATAAAACTAGGAGACTCATAAAGTGCTATTTAAAATTAAATAAAAATTAATTTTAAAATAAATTAATTTAAGAAAATATAAGAATGTTACAATACAGATAAATGTCTTTGTTTTGAATCATTTCAATTAAAGAATTTAAGTTAATACCCTAAATGAAATTACATTCTATTCAACTGTTATATAATTAACATTTTTTCATATTAAACCTTTTATAACTAAATAATTTATATTTATTTATTTAAAGTTAAAAAATTAATCGAATACCTCAAATAATCGGAATTAAATCGTTTTGTTACTAATTGTTTAGTTTTATATGGTTCATTACATTCTATTCAACTGTTAAATAATTTGAATTTTTAAATATTTTATATTTTTATAACTACATTTTATTTTTTATTTAAATTAAATAATTTAAAATAAATTGTTTTGCTGCTAAATGTTTAGTTTAATATTGTTCATTACATTTTTTGTGAACTGTGAAATAATTTTAATGTTTAAATATTTTATTTTTTATAACTAAATTTGCAAGTTAAATCATTTAAATTAAATACTTTAAATTAAATTGTTCTGCTGCTAAATGTTTAGTTTAATATTGGTCATTACGTTCTGTTCAACTAAATAATTTGTATTTATAAACATTTTATATTTCTATAACTAAATAATTTCTTATTTATTTAAATAAAATAATTTAAATTTGTTTTGAAATTGTTTTGCTGCTAAATGTTTAGTAATATTTAATATTGTTTAATAAAAGTTTAATATTGTTCATCGACTTATATTCAGCAGTTTAGTTTGTTTTTTGTGTATTTTTTTAGTTTTAGAAAATATAAATAATTAAAATTGTATTTTAATTTTAAGATATTTCCCTTTTAAGTCACTTCAGTTTTGTTTAGTTTGTAACTATATATGGGTAGTTTATAGTATAGCAAGCAAGTTACCCAATAACCTTGCCAAATACTTACTTCCAATACTAATCTCTATATTTTCTTGATAATCACTAAACAAGTACACACTTTTAGTGCGTAGTCGAAGTATACAAACTGGGATGCGGCCCAGTGATACTGGGGAGCTGTTGGCCGATTCGGGACCGGTGGCGACATCAAGGTCCAAGCAATTTGAGACGGGTATCGTCTCAGGAGTCTGAGGCCTGGCAGAGCGGGGTGAGCGGAGGGGACGATAAGGAGCAAATGAGATAATAAAAAGGTGTTGATGGTGCCATGTGACTGTGATGTGGAAAACCGCAACTGTCTGGGGCTCCTGAACTCAGTCCCAAGGTTATTAATGTGTCCGCTGGCATCTGGGTCCGGGCGAGGGACATAAACACCACGCTGTTCTCTCACAGTAGTGTCCTGTGCTTGTCTCATTGGCAGCTTGTGACCACTCGGCTCTCACACGCATAGACACACCGTATCCTGCTTAGTTGGGTGAATCTTACGCATGAATTCAGCCATTGTGCGCAAGAGAAATATTTTTATCAGAATGTACCACTGCTATTTATACCCCGAACACAATGGAGGCTCTGGTGGACCCTCTCATCACGTACCACTTGACCCGTCCACGGCCTTTATGGACATTTGGATAGCATACATAATCTTATAAAATTGAGCTGTAAATGGGTGACTGTCACGCAAAATCTGTCAAAAACATTTTAAGGTCATATTTCACCAAAAATAATAAATAATAATAATTATAATAATAATAATAATTTAATTGAAACTAAATTTAAATGTATTTTTAATTCTTAAAAGTAGGCTTACATATTTTTTTACTTTTATTTATTAGTTTTAAATAAAATAAACTATTTTATAATTATTTTTTGACGTGCAATGTGACCACAAATTTGGCTTGAAGAAAAGTAGGCTTACAAAATTTAATTTAATTTAATTTAATTTAATTTAATTTAATTTAATTTAATTTTATTTTATTATTTTTAAATAAAATAAACTATTTTATAATTATTTTTTATATAAAATGTGACCACAAATTTTTATGTTCAATATGACCACAAACAAAAAAAGTAGGCTTATAAATTTTATTTTTCATTTTATTTTATTTTATTTTATTTATTATTTTTAAATAAAATAAACTATTTTATAATTATTTTTTTTTATATAAAATGTGACCACAAATTTGTCTTAAAATAAAAAAAATTGTAACCCTTATTTTCTTTTACTTTAGTTTAGTTTTTCTTTTTAAATACAGTACAATTTCTGGTGTGAAATGTGACCTGGGTTTTATTTTATTTTTTTTATCAACTAAAAATAAAACAAACTACTTTATAATTATTTTTTTATGTGAAATGTGACCACAAATTTGTCTCAGAATAAAAAATTGTAAGCCTAATTTTCTTATTTTATTTTATTTTATTTTTATTTTTTTTAAATACAGTATAATTTCTGGTGTGAAATGTGAAATGGATTATGTATTTATTTTATTTATTTATTTATTTGAGATTTATACAGTACCCATTTTGAAAAATATTAATAATAAATTTTAAAAAAGCAAAAACAATATTCTTATACATTTCTCGTCGAGAGCTTTAAAAGTGATTGTAAGTATTTATCTGTGCTTAGTTTTACCAAAATACCAAAGTCAAAAGATCTGTTTATTAGCTCATACATTTCTTATTAAATTCACTGCGCATTTTCATAGCTCTTTACTCTTACTGTATGTCAACTATGGACTCATTAGTCATCTGTATTTCTCATAATGATTTTAGAAAGAACTTTAAAAACAAAGTTAATGCCTAAAGAAGCAACTGGGAACTAATGAAGCGCAACCTCAGAGAAAATCACTTTTATGTTCCCTTCCCAAGCTATAGTCCATGTTAATTGTACATGACTAGTTTTCCCATCTCCATATACTCCAATAATATGCATTATCCTTTAGTGTTTGTCAAAAAAACAAATCCCAATAACGTTCCCGTATCCAGGCCGACTCTGCGAGCGTTCACTGTTTATGGTAAGACAGTGGAAGAAATGCAATTGGACAAATACAAATGCTTTTTCAGGTCTTCAAGGCCCAGAGAGCATTACACTATCTGTGTGGCTGTCCAATGCAAAAGTGTTTATTGTAGTGTTTTTGTTCTATAATGCAACAGCATTAATGCTAATACCTCTGTTGACTTTTTAGCGTTTGGTTGCACGTTGATTTTTTTTTTTTTGGTGGCTCGTTCTTTGGCTCGGTGGGATTTGTTTGCCGTTTTATCCGCAGATGTTTGATTGAGGATTATTTTACGATAGTGCGCTTAATGGCAGCGATAAGGTGTGTGCGTGTTTGAACTGCGTCGGGCTACAGACATCACAGCAGGAACGAGACTCAAATCCCTACGCGTGCAAATAAAACAAAATGCGACAATAAACGTGGCAGAGGAACAAGGTGAGCTGTGATGAGCCGCTCTCGCTCGCTCTCTGGGGCTTTACATGGCTTTTGGGAGGAGCAGGAACATGGGACAACAGAAATGCTGAGTTATCTTTGCCATGCAGCGCTCTGGTGTGGCTCTGGCTCCTGCTCCGTGTGTGTGTGTGTGTGTGTGTGTGTGTGTGTGCTGGGTAATCCTGTGGAAATGAAAGGTGCTGCCACACACTGGCCTGGAGATTACGCCATCACGTTTGTAAGCGTGCCAGGACCCGACTGCTGGAACACACACTAGAGCCCCTTTTTCCTCTTTTTCTTTCCTAAAAATAGGATTTGACCATACTTTATATTAGGAATGGGAATTGTAAGGAATTTAAAGGTTCCAGTTCTATAACCAATTCATTAATGATTCTTGTAGTACTTTTCAGGAAGAAACAAAATCCATAATATTTAGCACATAAACATATTTTTGTTTGTTTACAGCATTAGTTATAAAGGTATTGCATGATATTGTTGTTAAATTTATTAGTTTGACTTATATTGCATATTGCACTGCAGCCATGCATAGCATAACTCTTAAAATATAATATCTTCTAAAAAAGTAGGGTAGGAAAGGTGTAATGTTAAAATGGTCACTATACGCTTATATTTTATGTAGTTTTCCACTGTGTGTGTGTGTGTGTGTGTGTGTATGTGTATATATATATATATATATATATATATATAATATATATATATATATATATATATATATATATATATATATATATATATATATATATATATATATATATATATATTCAATGAAAAAAAAAAAGTTTCAAAAGTTTGGGTTCAGAAATATTATTAATACTTTCTGAAAATTGATCAAAAGTGACAGTTAAGACAGTTGAAATGTTTGAAAGAAAGAAAGAAATGTTAAAATGGTCACTATAGTCCTGTATTTTTCCACTATATGCATATATTAATCCAAAAAAAGTGATGTAAATGAATACAAAATGCAGAAAAAAATAAGATTTTTTACATTTTTATTCAACATTGATAATAATAAGAAATGTTTCCTGATATTAATCCAAAAAAGTGATGAAAAAGAATACAAAATGCAAAAAAGTAAATTTTTTAATATTTTTATTCAAAAAGGATGCATTAAATTGCTTAAAAGTTGCATTAAAATGTAATGAAAGATTTCTATTTTAAATAAATGCGTTTCTTTTGAACTTTGTATTCAAAAAAGAATCCTGAGATGAAAACACAAAACAATTTTCACAAATATTTTAAGCAGCACAACTGTTTTCAACATTGATAATAAGATAATGCAGCATATTAGAATTTTCTGAAAGATCATGTGACACTGAAGACTGGAGTAATGATGCTGAAAATTCAGCTTTGATTTACTGGGATAAATTGCATTTTAAAATATATTGACATTGAAATGGTTATTTTAAATTGTAATAATATTTCACAATTTTTTCCAGAATTTTAATTGAATAGACTGCTATTCAAAAGTTCAGAATTTTTAATGTTATTAAAGAATTCTCTTGTGCGCATCAAGGCTGCATTTACTTGATCAAAAATACAGAAAGAACAGTAATATTGTGAAATATTATTACAGTTTAAAATATAGTTTTTTATTTGAATATATTTTATAATATAATTTATTAATGTGATGTAAAGCTGAATTTTCATCAGCAACACAACTGTTTTCAACAATGATAATAAATCAGCATTAGAATGATTTCTGAAGGATCATGTGACACTGAAGACTGGAGTAATGGTGCTGAAAATTCAGCTTTGTTCACATGAATAAATTACATTTTAAAATATATTCGCATAGAAAACAGTTATTTTACATTAAAATAATATTTCAAAATATTACAGTTTTTTCCAGATTTTTGATCAAATGAATGCAGCCTTGATGCATTTAAAAAAAAAAAAAAAAAAAAACGCATTAAAAACCTTACTGATCCCAGACTTTGGAACAGGAATGTAAATGCTTATTTCAAAGATCGTACCTACCCCAAACTTTTAAAAACTAGCGTACATGACATTAAACATTCATTTTAACCTCAACTTATTGTGTCTTCATGTTCTCTGGCAGGGCTGGCTGTGTGAACTGCTACGCTGGAAAGAGGACCCTTCCCCGGAGAACCGCACGCTCTGGGAGAACCTGTCCATGATCCGCCGCTTCCTCAGTTTGTCCCAAGTGGAACGTGACGCTATATATGAGCAGGAGAGCAACGGAGGACAGCAGCACCATGCGGACAGACCTCCTCACCTGCTGCACATGCCCACCGACCCATTACAGGTCAGAGTCACAAACACACACTTTTTTTTAGACAAAAAAGGTAGAAAAACTGTAGTCCAGTACACCTTTTTCCATTATTTACACCTAAAACGTGCATATGAATACCTTAAAAGTAGACATGAGTAGCTCAGGTGTACATACTAGTTCGTAAATTGTAGATATTAGTACCTTTTGTAAAAGTACTGTCCTACTGTCCTAGTTTTTGAGTGTGTAGTATTAGTTGTTTTTGCTGGTAATTCTACTTGAAATGGTTTACATATGGTAGCCATATGGTAATGCTTTATTTATTTTTATTTTTACCACAAACATGTCTAATTAAGTCTGTTTTGATCAGTTTGGAGGTGCCGTATAAGTTTTTCAAACGCTGGTAATTTTGCGCTCCGCTGCTGTGTAAGCAAAACAGTCATTAGCAACATCATTTGTCTGCATTTAGATATTAAGGACAGCTAGCTGTTTTAATAAATTCATCACTATTCTGAATCCATATTTAATCACAAAAATCCCACAGTTCTCGTGGTTACAGCTGCGTGTTTGATCAGATATTATTTTGTTTACACGCAAACATATGGTCATTCCAAGAAAATAGCATGCGGGGAAGAAAAACATTTATTCACTTCCATTTTCACCACTTAAGGCAAAGAGATCCATGCATGAATGCTGGAGGTTTATAGATTTCCAGATCAGATGTCTACTAAAGCATTTGGCCACACTTGACAATAAGGTTTCATTAGCTAACATTAGTTAAACTAAAAATGAACATGCTTCTACAGCATGTTCGTTCATGTTAAATGCAATATTTTCTACTTTGAAAAAAAAAAAAAAAAAGAAATCTACATTAAAAAAGGCTTACAATTTTTATTTTTTTAAATAATAATTTTTAAATAAAATAAAATAAACAATTTTATAATTATTATTTTTATGTAAAATGTAACTGTGGCTTAAAGAAAATTAAGCTTTACATAAATTTAATTTAATTTTATTTTATTTTTAAATAACATAAACTATTTTATAAATCTTTTTTATGTGAAATCTGACCATAAATTTGGCTTAAAGAAAATTAGGCTTACGATTTGTTTTATTTTATTTTATTTTAATTTATTTTATAAATTTAATATTTTATAATTAAACTTCTGGTGTGAAATGTGACCTGGATTTTCATTCATTCATTCATTCATTCATTCATTTTTTTTGTTTTTTAAGATCCACGCAGTACCCATAAAAAAAAAAAAGTAATAATA
This sequence comes from Cirrhinus mrigala, assembly GCA_036247105.1. Lineage (NCBI taxonomy): Eukaryota > Metazoa > Chordata > Actinopteri > Cypriniformes > Cyprinidae > Cirrhinus > Cirrhinus mrigala. Next base: position 4,217,266 of record CM070022.1, read on the forward strand.
AAATAATTTTTAAAAAAGTATAAAAAGTATATATATAAAAAAAAATCACTTAAAAAAATAAAAGAAATAAAAGAAACTGTTTTTATAATTATAATTTTTTATGTAAAATGTGACTGTGGCTTAAAGAAAATTTAAAAATTATTTAATTTTATTTTTAAATAAAATAAAATATATATTTTTTCCATGTGAAATCTAAATTTGGTTTAAAGAAAATTAGGCAAATGATTTATTTTATTTTATTTAATATTTTATAATTAATATTTTATAATTAATCTTCTGGTGTGTAATGTGACCTGGATTTTTATGTATGTACGCATTTATGTATTTATTTATTTTCTTAAGATTTACACAGTACCCATAAAAAATTGTAATAATAAAATTATTTTAAAAAAAGGAAATTGCTAGAAAAAAAAATCAACTTAGAATTGCTAGTAAATTTCACAAATAATTATTGATATGGCAAGAAACACAATGAATTAAACTTGACAAATTTTAAAATCAAATTGTATCTTTTAACGTGAGTTAATGCACTATGAATAAACAATGTAAAAACATGTTAACTAATAAATTGACTAATGTCAAGACCTTATTTTAAGTGTTACCAAGCTTTTAAATGAATCCAAATGTTAATGCATGCATAGTAAAGCCATAAAACACAAGACTATGTATATAACTGTGATTTTTACCACGGTTAAAGAGGTCTTGCACACAGTGTGAAGTTAATTCCATAGACTTGTATTGAAAAAGGGACCTCAACCTCGTAAAATAGTTAATAGAACTTTTGCATGTTTTCTTCAACATTTGTTTCAAAATGTAAAATTATACTTTAACTTTAATTCAACACGTCAGATGTTGACCTTGATGTAGAAAAATCATTCTGGTCATCATGCATTATGTACCATTTATTTCTGCTCATTGTATTCCAGTGTCTTTGATATGTTATCAGGAGACTGGCATATTTACAAAAAAATGTTATCGAGCATTCCCGTTCCTTTTGGGAATGTCCCAGGAAAAGCAGTCTGTATGGTGTATGGAAAACAGCAGCTGTCGGTTACAATGGCCTAAACTCGCAAACAATGGCGCATTTTAGAGCAAATGTGTCATATGTTTACCCCGACGTGAAAGTGGCCTAAACACAGACACCGATAGCGCTCACACGCCGCACATCTCTCGCGATGAGATCTCGTCACATATTGAGTCTGTATTTACCGTGTTAAGCAACAGCTTTTGAATAGGGCTTGATAAGCAATCAACAGACCGACACTTTTTATGCGAATATTCTGATGAAAGAGTTCGCATTCGTGTTAACAGCCGAGCATTAGCGGGAACAGGTAAAGCTATAAAATCCCAACATCTGATTGCTAGAAGTGGGCGACGGAACCAAAAGCTTATATCATAATATGAGTAATTTTATAGCACGGTAATGGTATATTTCACAATATGGTTATTTTAGCTGGAAATTCAACTAGAAAATTAATCTTTTTCATCTTGCCATCTCTCTCAATTAAATGTATCATTTATTACTTTATTTTACTTTCATTTCATTTTATTTTATTATTTTAGGAACCTAATGCAAAAAAAAAAAAAAAAAAAAGTCAGATTATGAAACACTTGAGTTCAAAACTTAAGACTCAGAAGAGTAACTTTCATGCAAAAAGAGTAAAACTTTTGTAAGTAATTGGATATGGAAGAATTTTATTTTATTTAATTTTATTTTCAGAATGAACTGAAACCAAAAGATTATTAGACAGACTTATTAATAAATATATAATAAAATAATAAATATAATAATGTAATTTATTAAGAAATTATTACTAACAAATTAAAAATTCTGACACCATTGCTAAAACTTGAAATTAAACTTCAATAACAAAAAAGTAAAATTCATAAAAGAGAGGGGTAAAACTAACATTATTGGCTATGAAAACATAATTGGATATGATTCAAGAATTTTAATATGGGAAAACCTAAATTTGAAATTTGGCATGTTAATTTTATTTTATTTTATTTTTTTATTTTATTTTGCATTTTATTTTAATTTATTTTATTAGACTCATGATAAACTTGCATTTGGCATGTGGCAGGTTTATTTTATTGTTGTTTTATTTATTTATTTTTAAATTAGACTCCTGAAACACTTGAGTTTGGCATGTTGCAGCTTTATTTTTATTTTATTTTATTTTGTTTTATTTTATTAGACTGCTGAAAAACTGTGGCTTGTGGCAGGTTTATTTTATTTTATTTTATTAGACTCATGAAAAACTTGTGTTTGGCATGTGGCAGGTTTGTTTTATTTTATTTATTTATTTATTTAGTTTTAAATTAGACTCGTGAAAAACAAGTTTGGCATGTTGCATGTTTATTATATTATTTTATTTTATTTTATTTTAGATTTTATTTTAATTTACTTTATTTTATTAGACTCATGAAAAACTTGAGTTTGGCATATGGCAGGTTTATTTTATTTTTACTTAAACCAAAAGATCAGATATATCCAAATAAATAAGTCTAACATTTTTATATTAATAAACGCATCAAAACTTAAAAAAAAAAAAAAAAAAAAAAAAAAAAGTGCACATGACTGTGAAAACTTTCATATAATTAATGGACACTTGAGTCCAGATACATTTAGAACTGTTGTAAAATAGCTCATGTGTTTGGATGCAAACAAATGTATTTTAAGACAGAAAGCTCAGGTTTGACATGTAGCATGTGTGTCTGTCTCTCGCCCCTCTCAGACTCATCAACAGCCTTCCTCTCAGCTCCAAGCGCCGCTGCCCATGCCGCACCCCTCTCAGCCTCCCCTATCCCAGCAGCCCCTGCAGCAGCAACAGCAGCAGCAGATGGGACCGCGGCTGCCCCCGCGACAACCCTCCACGGCATCGCCCGCCGAGACCGAGGACGAAACCCGCTGCAAGAGCCGCCAAGGCAACCGCATCTCCATGGAGGCGCTGGGCATCCTACAGAGCTTTATTCAGGACGTGGGCCTTTATCCGGACGAGGAGGCCATCCACACGCTCTCGGCACAGCTGGACCTGCCCAAACACACCATCATCAAGTTCTTCCAGAACCAGCGCTTCTACATCAACCACGCCGGCAAGCTGAAAGAGACGCCCGTGGGCTTCCCCTCCAACAACAACAAGGACGAGGGCCTGACGGACTTCAAAGAGGGCGAGCTGTTGAACGAGCTGGACGAGAGCGTGCAGACCAACAGCACCATGTTCTCCATTAAACTCGAAGAGCACCTGGCGCCCGAAACGCACGCCATGGGACAGGCCCAAACTGAGCAGGAGGCTAAAGAGTAACGGACGGCTTTCTTTCGCTTCCAAACGTACTCTCCTTCACTCTCGTCTGTGTTCCCATGAGCGAAACTGTAAGACTTTTTACACGAGACTGAATAATACAGAGATGATTAACTTTCACAGTTTTGTAAAGCGTGGATTATTTCACTGTAAAGACTCGTGCATCATTTCAATAATCTGCACAACGAAACAAAATGTAAAAAGAAAAATCCTGAAGGAATAGTTCACTCCTAAATGAAAAGTTTTCAAGTGAACGGCAACTTGGGCTGTCAAGCTCCAAAATGCACAAAAGCATCATAAAAAGCTTCATGAAAGTAATTTATATCATAGTAACAGTATATATCACAATGTTTTTTTTGTTTTTTGTTTTTTGCTGTAAATACAACAGTAATTTCCAAAAAATATATATATATATTTTATTTTATTTTATTTTATTTTATTTTATTTTATTTTTTTATTATATTTTTTATTTTATTACACTTGTAATTTTATATAATGTATTATGATATATTACAGTATGATTATTTTTGTTGTAAATGCAACTAAAAAAAAAAAACTTCTCTCACTTTAAATCTCACTTAAAATATTTATTTTATTTTATTTTATTTTATTTTATTGACTCAAACCAATAGATTAAATTATTCATAACAAATCAAGTCTTACATAAGTGTAAAATCATTAAATTATTAAACACTTGTTGTAAATGCAACTAAAAAAATTCTTTTCTCTCATGTTAAATCTCAAAACACAATACTCTAGATATGCTAAAGGTGACCGAAATCATAAAAAAAAATCATTTATCGTGTTATAAGTAATTTTATTTCATATTAACGGTATATACATCACAGTATGAAACTTTTAGTTGTAAATGCAACAAAAAAATGATTTATTACTTCTCTCACTTAAAATTATTTTATTTTATTTTATTTTATTTTCAAGATGGACTCCAGTTGGACAAACTGTTCATAACAAATCAATCCAAGCAAAAATGTCAAATTCTTGATGGCCCCAGTTCTCATTCACTTGCATTATATAGCAAAGAGCGGCCACGATGTTCTTTGCAAGTCACTTTCTGACAGAATTTTCACGTTTACGTGAACTATTCCTTGAGGCGAACAGTATGTTGCTGTGGATATTTGCTGACTGCACTTGTTGTCTGTTGTTTTTACACTGATTTTGAGCTACTGATTTAAAAAAAAAAAAAAAAAAGGAAAGTCAATGGAGTTTGATAGACTTTGATGTTTACGTACGTGATGTTAACTGGATTTTTAAGAAAAACGACAAAAAAAAAAAAAAAAAAAATGCATGAAATTGGAGAAGAGGGGTAGACAAAGGCCTTAATGATGAGGTACCGAGTCGAGCACTGCTGGCTAATGAGTTATTCTCTTTGAAATAAAAAAAGGATGGCTCAGTCTCTGAATCCCTAGGACCTGCAGGTAAACCGGGGAGAAAACGGCTCAATCTTATTATTTGGTTTGAAGAAATATAAATATATATATATAGACATATATTAATTGTAAAAAAGTATACAGTCTTAAAGAAACTATGCCAACAAATGCCTTGTACTATATGGCACTGCCGACGTTAGATTATTTTGCAAAACTCTGGTCACTGTAAAATCCTGGATTTCCACCGTTTCAAATGTGAATCACGAGCATCGTCCTGCATTATTTATTTTGCGTTCTGACGATATTACGTTTCGGGAACCTTTCCGTCACTCGGCGCTTTTCGTTTTACTGATCTTTTTCTATTTATAAATGTAATTTCGATGGGCAGTAAAATCAGAAGTGTCTTAACGTTTTAAATGGAAAAAAAATGTGCTTTAACGGTTGCCTAAAAAAGTGCTGTATGTCAAGCGACTCATGCTACGAGCTTCACGATTAATGTTGTATGCAATTTTTACTATCATGCAAATAAGCTTAGGTAAACGACTAACCTATAGAGACCACCTTAGAGAGAAAAACATATGCAATTTGTGTGAAAAATCGATGTTTGCAATGTGTCTTCCTTTGGTTAACGATCCAATTCAAAGCTATTCCTGTATAAATATGATGTATAAAAAAGTGGTTCTTTTTTTATGAGTTTATTGCAATGAGAACACCAGTTATTTTGTTACGACTGACTGTTTTATAAGTGTTTCTCGGTTTCTTTATGCAGAAATGTTCTAACTAGGAGTGGTTACTGATTGTTAATGACACAATTAAACTGTTTGTATTGTACTCCGAATCTTTGCGTCGATGTGCATTAAAGAATATCCACAGCGCCGGCCGACTCAGACGAGCGCCAACGAGTGGAGGCTCCCGGGCGAAAGCGGGATGAAGTCGTATTAGAAGCGTGTTTAAGGGTAAATAGACGGCAGGTGTTAAGGCCCCGTTAATGAGCTGATCTGCGGGGATTGGAGGTGTAAAGCTGCGATGGTGCTTTGACTTCCCCGTGAACTCCAGGTGAAGCTCTGAGACGCGTGTGGGAATCTGTCTCGCCCATATGGAGGTAAATCATCAATGACCTCTGTGGTCGCGGCTTGCCTGAAAACATCGCTGTGTGGTGTTTGCAGGCATTTTTAGAGATGATGGAAGGAGAAATATCATGGGTGAGGGTAAGTTTAAACGAAGACGGCTCTAAACGATTCAACATACAGTACATTAAATGACTTGTTTTGCTTTTCTTATCAACCCTGTATATGCATATACGTGTGGCGGGAGATGAAGGCAAGTATGTACATAAATGTAATATATGAAAATACACAATTTTGCAGTTGTGCGAAATGTTTGCAAAATCAAGCACAACTGTTTGTTGTCGAACTCACGGCAGTTCATTATTATTGCAAGTGGGGAAATATTTTTTTTTTCTTTTAAAGTATGTGAAGTTAAATATTTTAATGTGTACTGTACACTAGCAGGTATCAAATTTCATGAAAATGTTAAATAAAATTCCTTGCACCATAGAGGCCCTCGACTGAAATGTGTTCAAATAACAAACAAGCTTCTCCTGTTTGCTTTTTAGATCAGATCATTTCAAATCTGATATGCTATATCATTTTTCTCATTATTTTATCACTAACAACCTCTAAATGTCAGAACATTACATATATTAAAATGTATATAAATAGCTAAACAAATGTGTCTTTCAAACAAACACTATGTGGTACTATATCAAACTGAAATTAAAAAAATTGTGTATATATATATATATATATATATAATGCCAAGGTCATTTCCGTTTAGTTTAAAACTAAAGAACTATATGGACATTTTAAAACATTACTAATTAAATAAATAAATTACAAAAATGCATCAAAATTACTAAAACTTTAAAACAAAAATTACTAAAAAATGAGTAGTAATAGCCAAAAATACATTGTATGGGTCAAAATTATCGATTTTTCTTTTATGCCAAAAATCATTATGATATTAAGTAAACATCATGTTCCATGAAGATATTTTGTAAGTTTCCTACTGTAAATATATCAACCTAATTTTAAGTTTTTACTTGATTAGTAATATGCATTGCTACAAACTTAATTTGGACAACTTTAAAGGCGATTTTCACAATACTTAGATTTTTTTTTTTTTTTTCTTTTTTTTGGCAATCTCAAATTCCAGATTTTCAAATAGTTGTATCTTGGCCAAATATTGTCATATCCTAACAAACCATCAGTGGAAGGCTTATTTATTTATCTTTCAGATGATGTATAAATCTCAATTTCAAAAAATTGACCCTTATGACCGCTTTTGTGGTCCAGGGTCACATATGTCCTTTTTATAAGGTTTCACAACCATTATTACATTTGTATTTATTTTATTTTCTGTCACAAGCATGAATACAACACAACATATACTTATTAGTTTATTATTACATCATAAATATATATTATATTATTAGGTAGTCAACATTTAAAGGAAAAAGGTTAAACATGGTTTATGACATGTTGGAATTTGCATGCAGGAATTTAGCACAGTACAGTATACTTACTACATCCTGCAGAAAGAGTAGTATGTTAGTATGCTTTTCTGATCAAAGCCATGCTTTTAGAATACTCAACTCAAATATTTTACCTAGAGAATAAATGAAGACTCAACAGGTTGACACAATAATAGCAGGTTTTGCCTCATAGTGGGAGGATGCAACAATTACCCATCAGCCCCTGGGACTGCACAGTAAATCAAACAGGAAATGCACCAGAAACACTAATAAACTTATTATGATGTGATCTTTATGGAACTGCTCTGTGGAAATAAGTTCTGTCTTGTGGCGCTCCATTCACCAACTCCAGCATCCCGGTTGTTGGTTTTCTTTTTAGAGATGGAGGCCACAGAAGGTGTGATATGGGGTCAATACTGAGTTCATGTTGCCCATGTACTTTCTTAACAGGTCTTTTTGTGAAGAATTCATAAGTGCATTGCTGTCTAGTGTCTCCTGCCTAAGTGAAGTTTGACATTTGGCACATTCTACAAATGACTCAAACGCACAGGAAACTCAGCTCACAACTAATGTCAGTGTTACACACTGTTAATACTGTATATAAAAAAGATTTTACTCAAACTCAACTATTTTTTTAACTGTACTTTTAGGCCAACGTGAGCCACAGCAGGCATTGACCTAAGCAAGAAAAACGTGACCTCAGCGTTGCTTTTCTTTCCTTCTTTCTAAAAGGGTGTGTTAATCAGTGTTTTTCACCACATGAACACAACTTGGTACATATATTTATTTAATTATTACATTTTTATATTAATACGTATCTATATAGAAATCAAATAACAAGCAGTATTCACGTATTGTATATACATTGAAATAATAGCCTACATGAAAATGATACAAGGTGACTTTCGGGAATATTTTGAAGTGATGACGCAATTGAATCATTGAATCAGTTTTAAATCGATTCATTTAAATCGATTCGCTTGAACTGATCAACGGAAATCACTTAAACTTACCAATTCAAAACGGCAAAGGCTAGAAGGGAGACAGCTCTGGCTACTGGGCATGCGCACATCAATCTAACGTTATTTTTGTCACACTGTACAACGATAATACTGTTTTTGTATTACAGTAAGGGGTAAGTTTGGGGTTGGGGTAGGTGTAGACGTTAATAAAACACAATCTAATACGTAGAACAATTAATTTCACTGTTAGTTTCCGAAACGCGTTTTTGTTACTTACGTTTCGATCGGACACGCCGCACCAGTCACAAGACAGGAACGATTGTACGGGAAGCGGAAGTACAGGACATTCGGTGACGGTGAGTTGTAAATACGTCCGTTAGAAGTCGGTGATTGTTATACTCTTTGATGGAGTTGATATCATCTGAAAACTTATAATATTTAATGTAATACAGTAATACTTAACGTACATTTGTATTCGTAGGGGAGTGAAGATTATTTTAAGTGAATTTGAATAGCAAAATATTATTCATTTTTATTAAAATACACAATTTAAATGAGGCAGACTGCTTAGTCAGACTTTTAGTTAGCTGTCAAAACGAGGTCTGGTTCATGCTGGTTATTTTGGTTAAGAACTGCCTGCTTGGGTAGGTACAGTAGAGTCTGACATGTAAAATGATCGTTTACAGTTAACGTTGCTGGTTTTATTGAGATCTTTCAGTTATACCATATGTGACCCTGGACCACAAAACCAGTCATAAGGGTCAGTTTTTTGAAATTGAGTTTTACACATCATCTGAAAGCTAAATAAATAAGCTTTCCACTGATGTATGGTTTGGCTGAGATACAACTATTTGAAAATCTGGAATCAGAGTGTGCAAAAAAATCAAAATATTGAGAAAATTGCTTTTAAAGTTCCAAATTAAGCTCTTAGCAAAGCATATTACTAATCAAAAATTATGTTTTGAGATTTTTACAGTAGGACATTTTAAAAAATCTCTTCATGGAACATGACTTTTGTTTAATATCCTGATGAATGTTTGGCATAAAAGAAAAATCGATAATTTTTACCCATACTATGTATTTTTAGATATTGCTACAAATATACCCATGCTACTTAAGACTGGTTTTGTGGTCCAGGGTCACATATTGAAAGAATTCATATTACCATGACTGTCTACAATGTTTTAAATATATTCAGAGTTTTATTTCATGTTATTAACCTTGTAAAGTTTGATAAATCCAGAGGTTGTTTCATCTGGTTTTGAGACAGAATGTCAAAGGACAAATATAAATCAATCCTGTCATATTTTGTAGTACGTAGAGTCCATTCAGGGATTATTGATGTAATGCTTCAAATGATGAACCCTGTTATTATAAATTGCTCCATTTTCTTTTTCAAAATCTGGGTCATTTAGAGAGTCTGAAATCAGCAAACTGCCTCATCTAGGGCTTCTTGGAACAACTTTACAGCTAATTATGTTTATTTTTGTGTGTACCCTTATATTTAAAGTTAAGTGTCCTGAATTCTCTCTTATGTAAAGTTATATCTCAAGCATCATTGTTAAACTAATTTTTAGTGACGTTTAGAAATGATGTATTGACTTTACCCCAGATAGCACTGGGAAAACGTATCTCTCATAATAATTGAAACATCTGTGTATGTTTCTTTTTATGAGCAATACATTTAATGCTTGACTTTACCATCATTTTGTATAGCAATAATGTTGTTCTGTGAATTTAAATTAATTCCATATTGGAGCTGTAGTGTGTTTTCCAGACCTTTTGCAACATGAGTGCAAACAGTTTCTGAGTTTTTCCATTGTTGTTAAATGTATATACACATTCCAATTTTAAAGTAAGTTTATTTTTTCAGTCAGTTTTCCACATTTAGGCTGAATTGAGGACAGTTGCGGATATTAGCTTGGCATTAACCTGTTGAGAGCATGATCCATAGCTAAGTGGATTCGGTGCTTACTCACACTGAATTAATTATTTTTAAAATAAAATGAACTTAGTTCTGCACAAATCTGATCTACTGTACATCAAGAAGGTCTAATATATTTTAGAAGAATTATCCATTAAGCAGTTGATTAACTGGTACATTTTTATTTTTGACTTTTTATTTATTTTTACGCTCATAATAATTAAAACATCTATATGTTGTTGTTGTTTTTTTCCTATGAGCACTAAATGGCAGATTAATGCCTGACATTACCATTGTTTTAGTTTAGCATTTCATTTGATCAAAAATGTTGTTCTATGAATTTAAATTAATTCCTTATTGGAGCTGTAGTATGTTTCCCAGACCTTGTCCAACATTAGTCAAAACAGTTTCTAAGTTTTTCCATCGTTGTTGAATGTAAATACACATTCCAGTTTTAAAGTAAGTTTATTTTTTTCATCAGTTTTCCACATTTAGGCTGAATTGAGGACAGTTGCAGATATAGCTTGGCATTAACTTGTTGACAGCATGATCCATAGCGAAGTGGATTCAGTGCCTCCTCGCATTGAATTAATTGTTTTTAAAATAAAATGAACTAAAAATAAAATGAATAAGTTCTAATGCATAAATCAGATTTACTGTACATCAAGAAGGTCTAATATACTTTAGAAGAATTATCCATTAAGCAGTTGATTAACTGGTATATTTTTATTTTTTACATTTCCTTTTTTATTGTTGCGCTCATAATAATTAAAACATCTATATATTTTTTTTTTCTATGAGCACTAAATGACAGATTAATTTAATGCCTGACATTACCATCATTTTTAGCATTTAATTTGATCAAAAATGTTGTTCCGTGATTTGTAATTATTTCCATGCGGCTGTATGTTTACCAGAATCTTTGCACCATTAGGAAAAACAGTCTCTTGAGCTTTTCATTGTTGCATGTTCTAGTTTAAGAAATTTAACTTAATTTTGGCCAAGTTTATTTTCTAATTAGTCCAAATTTTTTTTTTTTTTAGGCTGATTTGAGGACCATTACTAATATTAAGTGGGCATTATCCTGTTAACACCGTGATCAGCCAATCACAGCTAAGTGGAGGCACTGCTGTGATTTAAATTTTTTTTTTTTTTTTTTCTGGATTTCTCTAGTCAGTGTTACTTTAGAAAAATGTGGTTACTTGATGTAATATTTGTACTATCAACCATTTTCTCACCCAATATTTTATTATTTTATTGGAGAGGGCAGTGCCTCTCTTGCCTCCTCGGAGGAAGCAGCCCTGGTTTGTACGTGTTGCTGTTGTAAATAGGAGAGATGTGTTGAACAAGCGAACAGCAGCGGCTCTCAGCACAGCTGGATGGCCTGATAAAACTGTAAGAGCCATCCAGTCCAAACAGCCTGATAGATTCAAAGCTAGCGTGGCTCCTCTGAGCAGACATCTGAAGAGGCAAAAGGGCCGAGGCTGGCTGGACTCAAAACCTCACTCAGTAGCCAGAATCTGTGAGCTCACCTGCCATGAGATGCAAACTGCATGTACTTTTTTGCAACATGTAGATTTTTTCATGCATAAAGGGTTCAGATGACATACTGCGTTTGTCAACATGTGCAACCAATACTGCTATTTGTCATCTTTTATTTGCCCCCGGGTTGTTCCGACCTCGTTTTCCTTCTTCCGTGCAACACAAAGACTGCTACAAGACTGTACAAAGTATGCACTGCACAGAATAGAGTAGGCAGTGGGCTGGTGTTCCATTCTGAACGCAGCCGAGGAGTGTAAAGTTAATCAGATTCAGGTGGACTCGGGAGGTCCAATCAGATTTAGGTCTGTGGCCTGATGACTAATTAGATCTGTAGTCTCTTGATCAGTTACTTCCAAGCCTGTGGTCTCTGCACTGAACGAGCATTGCTCAGCTCAATTAACCCGCCCCAAACTCGGCGCCTTACAAAAATAATCGAATTTAACGGTGTAATTGTGCAGCAAGGCACCGTTTTACCCCGCTGTAAACCTATGCAATAGATTCAAACCTGAACAAAGCACTGATGACCCTCTACAAAGCAGGTCGGTGGAGATCAAGATATCATCATGCTCAATATTTATCAGCGACGATCTCAAACACCTCCACTTTGCGGCTAAATTGAGATGTTGCCAAGCAACCGCATGGTATAGTGCCAGGAGCGCAGCTTTACAGCGTCCCCAGTTGTGTCTTTTATCTCTTAGAAACACTAGACTGTCTGCCTTTTTCTGTAGAACAAGTTTAAAGGTGTCGCACAAAACAAGCAAATGCGTACTGCCATCCGTTACGATGGCACAAGTTTATGTGGTGCCGTGTAATTGTGGTTTCTGTGTGTGCAAATAGTGGTTTGCAAAGGCCAGTATTGCTTTTACTATTGCTTAACACTGTAAAAATATATATTCCTCAAAAATATTTGTTTCAAGTAAAGTATATTGTACAAAAATCTTCACTCCACTTCAAAAGTTGACATTTTATTCTATGTGTGATTTAAAATTGTTTCAAAGTAAATTGTACACCAATTTTTCTGTATATTTGTGGGATTAGGGGTTTGTTGAAGTATTAAATTGATATGCAACTTACTGTACTAAATGACTGGATTTAACAATTTTAGTCAATACGATGGGTGAAAAGAATCTCAGACATATTTTGAGTATTATTTTGGCTTGGTCCAGTAGGCAACCACCTGGAAACCACATAGCAATATGCTGAAACCACCTCACATAGGATCACCATGCCATTGTGACGCATGTTTTGAAAGGGCAAGCATGATGCATTTTCATAAATATTCTACTTTTTTTTTTTTTTGCAAATTCATTCATTTTGCAAATTTGGTGAGCATTGTGAATACAGATGAGCCTGACAAGTTAACTTTAAAAATATGAATATTTTTGCTTGGCAAACAATATAGGAGAAAATCATAAGGGGAAATTTGAGCATAATTTTGAGCAGGCATTGCGGCATGTGTCTTAAAATGGGCAAGCATGATGCATTTCTTAAATATCATCTTTAGTGTGTTTTGTTGTAAATTTGCATCGTAGAAGCAGGCAAACCTGACAAGTTAACATTTTGGAGTTTATTCAAAAATATGAACATCACCTTCAACATTAAATTGATAAGCAACTAACTTACTGTTCTAAACGATTACATTTAACAATTTTGGACAATACGATGGGTGAAAAAATATCCCATAGACATATTTCAAGTCCTATTTTGACTTGGGCCAGTAGGCAACCATCTGGCAACCACATAGCAATATGCTGAAACCACCTCACATTGCAACACTGTGCCATTGTGACACTTTTTGAAAGGCAAGTATGCTGCATTTTCATAAATATCTAGTGTGTTTTCTTTTGTAAATTCAGTCATTTTGCAAATTTAGTGAGCATTGCGGATGCAGGTGAACCTGACAAGTAAACCTTTTTGAGTTTTTGGAATGTCAAATGGAAATTTTAGCCATATTTTGATCTACTTTAGTGTTTGTGTCATAAATTCAGTCATTTTGCAAACCTGATAAGCAGACAACAAGCTAACTTATGAGTATAAAATATGAGTACTTTTTCCTAGTGAACAATAAAAAATCTCATTTACTCACAAGGGCAGTTTTAAGCCATATTTTGGCTTTGGTCAAAAGGCAACCACCTGGCAACCATTAGCAACCATGTAGCAATGTGCTAAAAATGCTTCATATAGTAGCAACACCCTGGCACTGCGACACGTTTTAAAAGGGTGAGCATGACCTATTTTTGTAAAAATGTACTTTAGTGTGTTTTGTTTTGTAAATTCAAACATTTTTGCAAATTCAGTGCGCATTGTAAACAGACAAACCTGACAGGTTAACTTTTATTCTTTTTTGCCTGGCGAACAATATAATGGGAGAAAAATAAAAAGCATCAGGGAAAATATGAGCAAAATGTTGAGGAGGCATTGCTGCACGTGTTTTGTGCAAGCATAATGTTTTAGTGTGTTTTGTTTTGTAAATCTGCATTGTAGAAGCAAACAAACCTGACAAGTTAACATTTTGGAGTTTATTCAGAAATATGAATATCACCTTTAACATTAAATGATAAGAAACTTACTGTTCTAAATGACTACATTTAACAATATATTTTAAGTCATATTTTGACTTGGGTCAGTAGGCAACAACCTGGCAACCACACAGTGATATACTAAAACCAACTCGCATAGAAACCTCTGCCATGTGAAAGGGCAAGCAGGATGGATTTTCATAAATATCTACTTTAGTGTGTTTTCTTTTGTAAATTCATTCATTTTGCAAATTTGGTGAGCATTGCAAATGCACATGAACCTGACAAGTAAACTTTTTGTAGTTTTTGGAATGTCAAATGGAAATTTAAGCAATATTTTGCTTATACAATGCATAACAATACCCTGGCATTGTGAAGTGTGTTTTGAATAGGCATTCTTTATGTATTTTCCTGAATTAAATCTACTTTAGTGTGTTTTGTTTCATAAATTTTATCACTTTGCAAATTCAGTGAGTATTTTAGAAGCATGACAAACCTGACAAGCAGACAACAAGCTTTTTGGAGTAAAATATGAGTATTTTTGTCTAGTGTACAATAAAAAACATATATTCTCACAAGGGGAGTTTTAAGCCATATTTTGGCTTTGGTCAAAAGGCAACCACCTGGCAACCATTAGCAACCAATGAGCTAAAAATGCTTCATATAGTAGCAACACCCTGGCATTGTGACACATTTAAAAGGGCAAGCATGTTGTATTTCATCAATATTTAATTCGGTGTGTTTTGTTTTGTAAATTTAAAAAAAAAAAATTTGCAAATTCTGTGAGCATCATAAACGGATAAACCTGACAAGTTAACTTTAAAAATAATAATATTTTTGACTGGCGAACAATATAATGGGAGAAAAATAAAAAGCATAAAGGGAAATTTGAGCGAAATGTTGAGCAGGCATTGCTGCACGTGTTTTGTGCAAGCATGATGTATTTCTTAAATATCATCTTTAGTGTGTTTTGTTTTGTTTTGTAAATTTGCATTGTAGAAGCAGACAAACCCAACAAGTTAACATTTTGGAGATCATTCAGAAACATGAATATCACCATTAACATTAAATTTCTAAGCAACTTACTGTTCTAAACGACTACATTTAACAATTTTGGTCAAATATCTACTTTAGTGTGTTTTCTTTTCATTCTTCTTCTTTCATTCATTTTGCAAATTTGGCGAGCATTGCGGATGCAGATGAACCTGACAAGTTAACTTTTTGGAGCCAATTTTTATTATTATTTTATTTTAACCATATTTTGACTTTGGTCAGCATGCAACCACCTGGCAACCATTCAGAACACCCTAGCAACCATGTAGCAGTGCTAAAAACACTTTGCACAGCAACACCCTGGCATTGCAATGCGTGTTTTGAATAGTCAAGGTTTATGTATGTTCCTAAATTAAATCTACTTTAGTGTGTTTTGTTTCATAAATTATATCATTTTGCAAATTCAGTGAGCATTGTAGAAGCATGACAAATCTGACAAGCAGACAACAAGCTTTTTGGAGTTAAATATGAGTATTTTTGTCTAGTGTACAATACAAAAACATACATTCCCACAAGGGGAATTTTAAGCCATATTTTGGCTTTGGTCAAAAGGCAACCACCTGGCAACCATTAGCAACCAATGTGCTAAAAATGCTTCATATAGTAGCAACACCCTGGCATTGTGACACATTTAAAAGGGCAAGCATGTTGTATTTTCATAAGTGTGTTTGTTTTGTAAATCAAAAAAATTTGCAAACAGACAAACCTGACAAGTTAACTTTAAAAATATTAATATTTTTGCCTGGCGAACAATATAATGGGAGAAGAATACAAAGAATAAGGGAAAATTTGAGCAAAATGTTGAGCATTGCTGCATGTGTTTTCCCTTATGAAAATTATCCATGGTTTTATTATAGTAAAAGCGTAGTAACCATGTTTTTTTGACATATTGATTACCATTTGTAAAACCACAGTTTTACTACAAATACCATGGTTAAACTATGGTTAGAATACCAAAACCATGGTTAATTTGTAGTTACTACTGTATGGTTTAAGTATAGGTTTTTTTGGTTTTATTTGTAGTAAAACCATGGTTAGTTTTTGTAAGAGTTGAATTGTGCAAGCATGATGTATTTCCTAAATATCATCTTTAGTGTGTTTTGTTTTGTAAATTTGGATTTTAGAAGCAGACAAACCTGACAAGTTAACATTTTTAAGTTTATTATAAAAATATGAATATCACTTTTAACGTTAACTTTAAGAGTTATGATGTTCTTGCTGTCAAGTGCTTATGCAAGCAGCCAACACCAAAATCTGCTTCTGGTTTACTGGCTAGTTTGTTTTTTCTTTTTTTTTTCCCCTGCAGGAATGGTTCAGGCGGGGTAAAATACTCTGAACAACACAACCATAGCCATTTACTCACTAGGTGTCCACTTATTCATTTTCAGGAAATTTAGCTGAAGTGGCCTCTTATTATCTGAAGTACTAATTGAACCTATTTTCCTTTTCGAAGCCTGTCTACCTGCATTCATTTTAAAGCAATAACTCATGGATGAGCAACACCACTCATTGGCAACCACTCACACTGATGGCTCCACTTATGCGGTGACCAAAACAGCAGCACCTCCCCGCAGTCAGATCACGAATCACACTGACTTCATCTCCACGTTATGCAATTTAATCACGGTCAGTACAGTTCTAACCTACGGTTTTCCTGCAAACTATGTGTTGAGTTCCCAATAGGCTACAAGTCTTAATGCACAGATCAAGAAGGTCTAATAAAAAAAAAAGATTGCTGCAATTATCACAACTTAAAATTCAACATTAGAATAAGTGCAAATGTATTGTTTCTGTAATATGTTGTAGCTTAAAGTGTTCAGTACTTGACTTGAAATTATACCTTTGGTTAACTTTAGTTTAATGAAGTTAGATTTGTTATATCAACCAATTTTAAGTTGTAGACTGAAAACTACTGCCTGCAACTATGAAAAAATATTTAGGTGCACCATGTGCGACTGACACAGTCAACATATTTGTGTTTGCGCTGAGGGGAGCTTTAAAGGTTTCTTTGTGTTTTTGCAACATTGAGTAATGTATCACAGACATATCTCATGAATCCTTTCATAACCAAGTGTAGAGAGAGTATAAATAAGCTATTCACTGTGCAGTGTAGAGTGCTTCGTTGATTATAATGGAACTTTGTGAGATTGCAATAAACTTAGATGAGTGAAAGCTTTTGATGATTTTTAAAGGTGTTTGTAAATGAGATATTGATTTAATACAACAGCTAAATAAACAAGAAGTTAATATTAAGTGACTTGCATTGTCTGACTATAATACTGTTGCCTGATTTTGCTCTATTTCATAATCAAAAATAGTCCAAAACAAGTCACAACTGAGCCGCTGCACATCTCCGTTCAGACACAATGGTGTTTCGTTTATAAATGAACATGCATTTTTAAACAAATCTAGTGAGTCAGTGATTCAGTTTCCCATTCATACAGACGGTCACTTGTAGGGCTGCACGATTATGACAAAAATCATAATTCTCGATTATTCCCTTGAAATTGTGATTATTAATTACAATTATCACAATTTACATTGAATGATGTTTTGAATAGCTTTTTATCATTGTTTGAAGCAACTGCATGCCACATTTTTATTTATAGTTTCTTCTTTAAATACAAAAAAAAACAATGAGAGAAAAAATTAATTTTTGTAATTGTGCCTTTGAACGATTACATAATTGTGGCATCTGTAATTGTAATCACGATTACAAATTCGATTAAAGAAGTCCACTTCCAAAACAAAGATTCACATATAATGTACTCACCCCCTTGTCATCCAAGATGTTCATGTCTTTTTTTCTTCAGTCGTAAAGAAATAGTTTTTTGAGGAAAACATTTCAGGATTTTTCTCCATATAATGGACTGCTATGGTGCCCCGATTTTGAACTTCCAAAATACAGTTTAAATGCGGCTTCAAACGATCCCAAATGCGGTTGTAAACGATCCCACCCGGGAAAGAAGGGTCTTATCTAGTGAAACGATCATTTATTTTCAAAAAAATAATACAATTTGTATACTTTTAATTGTCAAATGCTCATCTTGTCTTACTCTGCCTGGACTGTTTTGTTCTGGTTCATGACAATTAGGGGATGTCAAAAAACTCCCATCTCATGTTCTATATCGCTGTTTTACCTTTTTTGTTAAGGGTGTTTGATCTTCTTTGCATGTTCACATTGCTGAGACTGGGTCGGTACTTCTGCAGCGATGTATGATTTTGAAATGATTTTGAAATGATTTTTGAAGTTGAGGGAAAAAATACGAGTTTTTCGACATACCCTAACTGTCTTGAACCAGAATACAGAGAGTTCAGGGAAAGCGAGACAAGATGAGCGTTTGAGATAAAAAAAAAGTAAAAAAAAAAAAAGTATTTGAATTGTATATTTTTTTATTTATTTATTTTTTTTTTTTAAATGAAAATAACTGATTGTTTCGCTAGATAAGACCCTTCTTCCTTGGCTGGACTTGTTTACAACCGCATTTGGGATCATTTGAAGCCGCATTTAAACTGTATTTTGGAAGTTCAAAATCAGGTCTATTATATGGAGAAAAATCCTGAAATGTTTTCCTCAAAAACATAATTTCTTTACGACTAAAGAAAGAAAGACATGAACATCTTGGATGACAAGGGAGCGAGTACATTATATGTGAATCTTTGTTTTGAAACTGGACTTCTCCTTTAATTGTGCAGCCCTAGTCACTTGCTTTATTCCTGAAGGAATCAGCTGTTCAAATGAATCGAATGATATGATTCAGTAATTAAATCAGTGACTTGCCACCATCTACTGGCAGAGGAGTTTCATTTTTAAAGTATCTTTTCAGTTATTTAAATCATTTAACATTTCTGTATTCACAATTTTAGATTTAAAACATTAATCTCAACATGAATTTATATATTTGATTGCACTCATGCCACCTCTGAGCCTCATTAAACATGAAAATACACCTACAAGCCACTTTTGTGTTCTTCTGTGCAATTTGATTGATAACTTATTCTTATTCGTCTTGTTCTTATTCTGTTGTTTTAATTAGAAAAATTTGGCATAAAAGATGACATACTTTTAATAAAGTTAGAAAAATGCCACTACAAAGGTAAACTAACTAAATTCCCCTGTAGAGTAAATCACTTTAAGGAGTCAAATGTCACCTCGTAATGGGAAGGCTAATTTTTGGTCAGATTTTTTGATTATTGATTAGAAGATGCTACTAATGCTACTAATGTTTTGACTGTGCTCCTAAATTTAAGTTTAAAAGAAAAGTAAGTGTAGCACCCTGGTGTGCCTTATCCGTGAGTTTTTCTTTTGGCAGTTTGAATGGTGCTTGGGTATTTCATTTTATTTTTATTTTTTTTTACAACATTGGTTATATCTTGTTTAATGTCAAATCAGGGTCCTCAAGCAAAACTAGTGGGTTAATGGATACCATTTCACTCTGTTACTCGAAAACCCCTGTGATATGCTCTGAGTGTGAGTGAAATGTGTTTTATAGTTGTTCGAAATCCTTTTAACAACGCTTAATTTAACAAAAATCATTTGCTGAGGCGTTTGCGGTACGGTCGGTATCTCGGCGGCTAAGCCGCTAACATTTAAGCCCGACAGTCCTTTCTGTTGTTAATGTGACAAGCGAAATAACACTTCAAGTTGGGCTTCTCACACCTGTTTGTTTAAACTATCAATGAATATAATTTCCACCTGGATCTACTTTAGCCAAAGCGAGACCAAGCCTCGCCGCAAAACAGTGTGCAGCTAGACAGACCGAACGTACGCACACGCAACTTACACCTAGCTAGCCATCACGAAGAGAAAAAAGCACAGAAAAAACAAATAAAGATAAAACTGAAAAATGGTTTTAAGTGTCTGAATGGATGGAACAGCTGTGGAGGGATGAATAACTCGTTAGCTCTGTGCATTTTAAGCCATTATACCCGCACCTCTCACCTAGCCTCATTTGCAAAAAGGACAGGATTGAGGTGCTAATTAACGTGATAAAGAGTTGAGCAAATCTGATGGTGGCGCTGGATTTTGGAGGGAAAAAAATAATCTGTTACATCTGTATTCTCCAACACTCAGAAAGGTGTGACTTTCATGTTTAATTAATTAAACGTTCTCTTTAACTGTATCTTGACAAATACAAGCCAATTAGAAATGGAGGAGAAATGTTTGTGACTAATTAATGGTTGATTTCAGGGGAAAAAGTCTAAAACTTGGAACAGATTTAACTTGCAACAGTAGTCTCACACCTGGATTTTCACAGCACTAAATGCTGATTAGCAGGAAAATGAACCATGGTGTGGTGCAGTTAAAGTGAAGCATCACCTCTCAACGCTTTAACGGAGATGAATAGGGCTAATTCACCAGCTATGGGTGGGGCTGTTGCATTAATTGAACGCAGGCGAAACTCCAAAGGAACACGTCTCTGTTTTGTGGCTGATTTACCTCGGTTTGTTTGAAGCTCGCTTTTAAATAATTACTCCTCAAGTGGTTTTGCTCTCGCTTAGGGGTTATTACAAAATAAAAGTCCCTCCCCAGCCTTTTTGTGTTTTGCGTTTTAAGTTCTGCGAATGTCAACTTTGCCTTAATGACCAGTCGGTGAAAAGAAATGCCACAGATTTTAAATTTATGTAATAAAAAAAAAAAAAAAGTTATTATAGTTAAATAAAATCAGTTGCAAAATGTCTCATTTTCATATAAAACTTGAAGTAAAGCAGATAAAACTAACAAATAAAAATCATTTTTTGACATGCAACAAGATTACTAATATAAAAACAGAAAATATGCAAATCAAATCCAATTCCAAATATTACTAATAGTATATCAGTTACACTAAAATAACACTGCAGTTGTGGTTTTCATGTAGATTAATGATGTTTATGTTTGTTTTGCTTTATTGATATTGCAAAACTATCCAAACTTGAGTGTTTATTTATATTTATAATATTTATTAGCTTTATAATAATTTTAAAAACGATGTATTTATTTGTTCAGTTGATATTCTGAGATAAATTCAGGTGATAAACTGAGAAATTAATTAAAATACATTTAATTATGCCTCATTAGTTAGACTTGACTTCAGACCTGAATCCTGTTATGTGCAACTTAAATAGAATAATTAAATAGATTTAAATAATGAAATGATACTTAAATGGAAAAAAAAAAAAAGTCTTAATTATAAGACTTGTCTAGTATTGTTGATTCAGATGTGGGAAAGTAGAACAACCTTTTTCTTACCTTTAAGCTTGAAATGAGAGTTTGCTTAACAATAGGGCTGGGCAGTATAGCTAAAAATGTTAACATTTTAACAAAACATCCATTGTAGCCTAGCAGGAATAAAATGTTTAATGCAAGAGTGAACTAGCACGACTAGTTCTTTAGAAAACAATCATGCGAATTTTCACTATGTTGTTTCATTTTATAGCCAGAAAATGACTATGGTTATTTTTTGAGTGGTTTTTATGTGTATTTATAGGGTGTGAAATATAGGCCTTGCTTTACCAGCATCTTTTTTCTAATTTGAGCACAACACATGTTGAAGTGCTTTAACTTGGTCACAGGAAATTTGAGTCGTTTTTTTTCCCTTCTTTTTTGATGTATGTGTAAGTTTATATCCATCGTCACCCGATAGTTCATACGCAGCACATAGACTGACAGAACAAAAGCCCAGAGTCATTAAATGCCACAACACACACATCAGTCTCTCGTACCACTGAATTGTTAAATGATGCCGTACAACATCATCATTTCCCTAACTAGACAGCTCCACAATTCATCCAGAGTGCATTTCTTCTCTTATCGGGAGCTGCGCTTTTCAGACACGTCATTTCCGAGTAATTCACACATGCTGAAACCCGTTTGAAAAGAGCAGAGCGACACAAATAACATCACCGTCATCTGAGACAGGATATGCTCTAATAATAAAAGTCTGTCAGAGAAATTCACAGTATTGAGTACAAAACCAGATTTCTGCACGGCCATAAAAATGCCCTTTGTGCCCCAGCGTTTCCCACAATTCAATCCGAGCAAAATGATCATTCTCTTGGGAACGGGATCTGTCATGCTTTTTCCAAATACTGAACGTTCAAGTCAATGAACTCTGAAAATAATGCAATCGTACTTTCCAAAAGCATTTCGTATCATGTACCCACACTTAGATGTGTTTCAACACCTTTTAAAATTGTCGGTAATTCATTTGAAGGACTTTGGGAAGTTGGCGTGCTGTGGTGTGACAAATGCAAAACTATTTTTAAACGGCATTTTGCTAATTCTTTCATAATTGCTATGCATGCCTTTTTATGAACTCGTATTGATTAAGAGACCAAATGGAGCATTGTCTTAATCAGTATTTTTGTCTTGTTTTCCAGTCAAAATATATATAATTTAGCTTGAAGTAAATTTAGCTTTTCTTTTCAGAGAATATATCTTAAATGTATTTTTCCTGCCACACTGGCAAATGCTGTCTTGTTTTAAGCATAAGCCTCACTCAGTTCTGTTAGATTAATGCATAAAACAAGAATAAATCCATTTGCCAGTGGGCTATTAAAATAAACATCATTTTAAGTGGAAAACAAGGCAAAAATACTTACTTTAAAAAGTCTTTTGCAGTGTATTAGAGACAAAACAAAAAAAAAAACTTTGAAATATTGATATTGATTAAGAAAAGAAGTCCAAAATTGAGTGTTTATTCATATTTATAATATTTATTCGATTTATAATTATCTTATAAATTTTTATGCAGTGTATTAAAAGAAAAAAAAAAATCTTGAAATATTGACTTTGATTAAGAAAAGTCCAAATTTGAGTGTTTTTATACTTACAATATTTATTAGATTTATAATTATCTTTAAAAACTATGTATTTATTTGTTCAGGTGATGTTCTGAGATAAATTCAGGTGATAAACTGAGAAATTACCTAATCAGATATTTCAGAGAATATATCTGACATTTATTTTTCCTACCATAATGGCAAATGTTGTCTTGTTTTAAGCATAAACCTCCCTCAGTTCTGTTAGATTAATGCATAAAACAAGAATAAATTCATTTGCCAGTGGGCTATTAAAATAAACATAATTTTAAGGATGTTTAAGTGGAAAACAAGGCAAAAATACCTACTTAGAAAGTCTTTTGCAGTGTATTAAAAGAAAAAAAAAAACTTAAAATATTGACTTTGATTAAGAAAAGAAGTCCAAATTTGTGTTTATTTATAATATTTATTAGATTTATAATTATCTTTAAAAAAAAAAACTATGTATTTATTCGTCAGGTGATGTTCTGAGATAAATTCAGGTGATAAACTGAGAAATTACCTAATCAGATATTTCAGAGAATATATCTGACATTTATTTTTCCTACCACACTGGCAAATTTTGTCTTGTTTTAAGCATAAACCTCCCTCAGTTCTGTTAGATTATTGCATAAAACAAAAATAAATCCATTTGCCAGTGGGCTATTAAAATAAACATCATTTTAAGTGGAAAACAAGGCAAAAATACTTACTTTAAAAAGTCTTTTGCAGTGTATTAGAGACAAAACAAAAAAAAAAAACTTTGGAATATTGATATTGATTAAGAAAAGAAGTCCAAAATTGAGTGTTTATTCATATTTATAATATTTATTCGATTTATAATTATCTTATAAATTTTTATGCAGTGTATTAAAAGAAAAAAAAAAAAATCTTGAAATATTGACTTTGATTAAGAAAAGTCCAAATTTGAGTGTTTTTATACTTACAATATTTATTAGATTTATAATTATCTTTAAAAACTATGTATTTATTTGTTCAGGTGATGTTCTGAGATAAATTCAGGTGATAAACTGAGAAATTACTTAGTCCGATATTTCAGAGAATATATCTTAAATTTATTTTTCCTACCATAATGGCAAATGTTGTCTTGTTTTAAGCATAAACCTCCCTCAGTTCTGTTAGATTAATGCATAAAACAAGAATAAATTCATTTGCCAGTGGGCTATTAAAATAAACATAATTTTAAGGATGTTTAAGTGGAAAACAAGGCAAAAATACCTACTTAGAAAGTCTTTTGCAGTGTATTAAAAGAAAAAAAAAAAACTTAAAATATTGACTTTGATTAAGAAAAGAAGTCCAAATTTGTGTTTATTTATAATATTTATTAGATTTATAATTATCTTTAAAAAAAAAAACTGTATTTATTCGTCAGGTGATGTTCTGAGATAAATTCAGGTGATAAACTGAGAAATTACCTAATCAGATATTTCAGAGAATATATCTGACATTTATTTTTCCTACCACACTGGCAAATTTTGTCTTGTTTTAAGCATAAACCTCCCTCAGTTCTGTTAGATTATTGCATAAAACAAAAATAAATCCATTTGCCAGTGGGCTATTAAAATAAACATCATTTTAAGTGGAAAACAAGGCAAAAATACTTACTTTAAAAAGTCTTTTGCAGTGTATTAGAGACAAAACAAAAAAAAAAACTTTGAAATATTGATATTGATTAAGAAAAGAAGTCCAAAATTGAGTGTTTATTCATATTTATAATATTTATTCGATTTATAATTATCTTATAAATTTTTATGCAGTGTATTAAAAGAAAAAAAAAATCTTGAAATATTGACTTTGATTAAGAAAAGTCCAAATTTGAGTGTTTTTATACTTACAATATTTATTAGATTTATAATTATCTTTAAAAACTATGTATTTATTTGTTCAGGTGATGTTCTGAGATAAATTCAGGTGATAAACTGAGAAATTACTTAGTCCGATATTTCAGAGAATATATCTGACATTTATTTTTCCTACCATAATGGCAAATGTTGTCTTGTTTTAAGCATAAACCTCCCTCAGTTCTGTTAGATTATTGCATAAAACAAGAATAAATCCATTTACCAGTGGGCTATTAAAATAAACATAATTTTAAGGATGTTTAAGTGGAAAACAAGATAAAAATACCTACTTAGAAAGTCTTTTGCAGTGTATTAAAAGAAAAAAAAAAACTTAAAATATTGCCTTTGATTAAGAAAAGAAGTCCAAATTTGTGTTTATTTATAATATTTATTAGATTTATAATTATCTTTAAAAAAAAAAACTATGTATTTATTCGTCAGGTGATGTTCTGAGATAAATTCAGGTGATAAACTGAGAAATTACCTAATCAGATATTTCAGAGAATATATCTGACATTTATTTTTCCTACCACACTGGCAAATTTTGTCTTGTTTTAAGCATAAACCTCCCTCAGTTGTGTTAGATTATTGCATAAAACAAAAATAAATCAATTTGCCAGTGGGCTATTAAAATAAACATAATTTTAAGAATGTTTAAGTGGAAAACAGGGCAAAAATACTTACTTTAAAAAGTCTTTTGCAGTCTTTTGAAATCTGGAAACATTGATGTTGATTAAGAAAAGAAGGCCAAATTTGAGTGTTTTTATACTTACAATATTTATTAGATTTGTAATTATCTTTAAAAATGATGTATTTATTTGTTCAGGTGATGTTCTGAGAGAAATTCAGGTGATAAACTGAGAAATTACCTAATCAGATATTTCTGAGAATATATCTGACATTTATTTTTTCCTACCACACTGGCAAATGTTGTCTTGTTTTAAGCATAAACCTCCCTCAGTTCTGTTAGATTAATGCATAAAAAAGAATAAATTCATTTGCCAGTGGGCTATTAAAATAAACATAAAATAAACAAAAATAAACAAAAATAACTTACTTAGAAAGTCTTTTGCAGTGTATTAAAAGCCAAAAAAAAAAAAAAACGTCTTAAGAACAGAAGTCCACAGACACATTATGTGTCATCTAAACCCATACAGTGGGATTCAGTTTTCAAGTGCATGTTTAAATCACGCCGTGCACTACTTTTTGAAGTGTAACTTTCAAGTCTGTTCACCGGTGCCATCGTCGTAATGAACGCTAGCTGTTGAACAGGGCCGTTCTGGCCAAGCAAATCAGCTCTAATCATTCAGATTTTAAAACCTGTGCGTTTAATGCACAGTCCCTCGGCTCTTAATTGAGTCTTAGAAAGCCCCTATCCGGCGCGCCGCCTATCCTGCATACAAATGCACAACTTTCTATGTCAGCGCCATCTACAGAGGCATTGCGAGAGCAGAAGGCGAACGAGGACAGAGCTGTATGAATTTTAATTGCGCTCACAGCCACATAGCCACAGCCACAGTGACACGCTTACGTTCCCTGAGGTATAAAAATTTAAAACCAACTAAGTAAAAAAGAAAGTTTCCGTAAACGGGTGGGGGGGAACATATAAGTGGCATAGCCGAATGAGTGGTGCGGGCTGCCTCAATTCCCCAAAGATGGTTTATTATTCCATGCTAAAATGAAGCGGGGAGCAAGGAGTGGTAGTCAGCGAAGCGTCAGAGTTGCTCTTTGAAGGCATTAAAAAGCTGAACGCACAACAAAGACCAGATGTTCCAGCATGCTTTATTTATACTGCCATCAGCTATGTTCTGATGTCCACGAAAACACTTTACACCAGTTTTTTTTCTCTGTACCAGCCTAGGCCTTTTGAACACATACTGTAATACTCCATGATTTTTGTACTTTATCGTTGCTATTGATGTGTGCGGCCCATGTGAAATGAACTTTGAGCTGCTTCTGGATACTAATGCAAAAGCAGAAAGTAAAATCAGTCAGTTCAAGTTGGAAAGCATCACTTTTGCTATTGCTCAGGGATAGAGAGTTTTCCAATTTTCTTATTAAACTTTGGCATGTACTGTAACTCCCACTTCATTACATACAGACACGAATGATGCCTCAAATCGTGGATTGATATTTTGAATATCTTTTATAAGCTTGTGCAGATCTACACTTGCAGCTAATTAGACAAATATGATATTTACAATATCATAAATAAATCAGCATAATATTATGCATATCTAATTTTTTTTTTTTTTTTTTTCACACTGATTGCCATTGCATGGACATTTTAAGCAACTTTTGCAACCTTGCACAATATCATTAAATTATTATTATTATCATCATTTTTATTTATTTTATTTTTTTTTCAGAATCATTACTGGATGGTACCAATATAAGCCAGTGCATTATTATTTATTTCTATTTGTTTTTTTTTTTTTTTTCAAATTAGTTGCCATTGCATGGACATTTTGAATAACTTAAAAATAAATAAATAAATAAATAAAAAATATTACTAGTGCATACCAGTATAAGTCAGTGCAATATTGTTTATTTCTACTTATTTACATTTTTCCAAACCAGCTGCCATTGCATTAATATTTTGAGCAACTTTTGCAACCTTGCACAACATCATTTAATTTCTTCAGAATTATTACTGGTTGATACCAATATAGACCAATTCAATAGTATTTATTTTTGTTTAAGTTTTTCCAAACCAGTTGGACATTTTGAATAACATTTTGAAAAAATAAATAAAATAAATTACTGGTCCATACTAGTATAAGTCAGTGCAATATGCTTTATTTCTACTTGTTTAATTTTTTCCAAACCAGTTGCCATTACATGGATGTTTTAAGTAACTTTTGTAACCTTGCACAATATAATTAAAAAAAAAAAAAAAAAAAAAATCATAATTATTACAAGTTGATACCAATATAAATCGGTGATATATTATTTATTACTTTCAAACCAATTGAAGATTTTGAGCAACTTTTGCAGCCTTGCACAATATCATTAAGTTATGTTTTAGAATTATTACTGGTTGATACCAATATAAGCCAGTGCAATAGTATTTATTTGTATTTGTATAAGTTTTTCCAAACCAGTTGCCATTGCATGGACATTTTGAATAACATTTTGGAAGAAAAAAAAATACTGGTCCATACCAATATAAGTCAGTGCAATATTCTTTATTTCTTCTAAACCAATTGCCATTGCATGGATATTTTAAGTAACTTTTGTAACCTTGCACAATATAATAATAATAATAATAATAAAAAAACATAATAATTAACAGTTGATACCAAAATATAAGTCAGTGCAATATTATTTATTTCTTTCAAACCAATTGCCATTGCATGGACATTTTGAGCAACTTTTGCGACCTTGCACAAATTTTTAGAATTTTTATCACTTTTAGAATTATGACTGGTTGATACCAGTATAAGCCAGTGCAATAGTATTTATTTGTTTTTCAAAACCAGTTGCCATTGCATGGACATTTTGAATAACATTTTGGAGGAAAAAAGTACTGGTCCATACTAGTATAGGTCAGTGCAATATTCTTTGTTTCTTCTAAACCAATTGCCATTGCAAGGACATTTTGAGCAACTTTTGCAACCTTGCACAAATTTTTTGAATTTTTATCAATTTTAGAATTATGACTGGTTGATACCAATATAAGCCAGTGCAATAGTATTTATTTCTATTTGTTTCGGTTTTTCCAAACCAGTTGCCATTGCATAGACATTTCGAGTAACTTTTGTAAACTTGCACTGAAAAAACAAACAAACAAAAAAAAGATTAATATTGTGGTTTTACTTGGAAAAGAAACTAAGCAATGTTTCATTGACAGATACCTGAAACGTAAGTTTAATTTGTTTAATTTAATGTATTAATATTCATAATAATTCAGCAATTTTTAGATATCATTTTCAGATGTTTTGTTAGATGTATGCCTAAAACAAGAACAAAATAGCCAGTGGGGTAAGAAAAATGTACATAATTCAAGATATATTCTCTGAAACTTTGGCATCAGACTTACTATTTGTTGGTATGTAAACTTGCATAGACAGGGCCCTGAGTTGTATTTAAAAACAAGTAAATTTTGGCAAACAGCCTCCAATAGAAAACAATCAGAACACCTGCCTAGCAATGCAGTGAGTTTTTAATCATGAAACTGAATGACAAAGATGACGTCACGTCATCCGAGTATCTCTTTCAACGTCCTTTCCAGTTGCTCGACCCAGTGACCAACAGATTATTGTATTTACACACGCGTGCATGTATAAAACACCAGCTCAGACACTTTTTGCCTGAACAGCGTGTCATTTGAATAGAGGTTTGGCGCATTGTGTTGTTCGAATGACAATAAAAGATACCAGGCGCATTACGGTTCTACACTGCGGTGGTTTTTGTGCATTCAAAACCCAAAAGGCTCTCTGACATGTGGCTGCGCGAGCTTTTGTTTTTGCGTTAAATGTTTAGGGCCAGAGGAAAAAGATTCTCAAACAAAGCTGTTCGGTTCAATTAAAAGAGGAAATATCTCTTCCTGAATGAGGGATCCATTGAAACAAAGAGTGTTAAATTGATGGTGCCACAATAAAACTATTAGCAGGGGAGTAGACAGATGCTGATGTGCCGGTCCCCTTTCCAGGGATTATTATTTATTTACACTTCTCAATCACAGCCTCCCAGATGCCACCCGGACTCTGCTGCGGAGTGTGTGCTGGGGGAGGGGTGTGTGTATGCGTGTTTGTGTGTGTGTGTATGGTATGGATATAACCAGGGGTGTAGTGGCTCAGCTTTGGCAGTGTGTGCCCCTGATATGACACCTGGACAAACACTATCAGCGTCAAATCCAAGGACTGATATCCAGCTCATAGAGAAACCCATTATTGATTTGTGCTGTTTATTCCAGAGGCACTTTAATCGCGGCAGGCCTACTGTACATGCTCACATCTGTCGCAAATTGCTCCTCTTGGAGGCACTTTTCTAGCACGTATCAGCCAAAGGGGAGACTTTTGAGTCTTATGTGTTTAGATGTGGATGCACAGATATAGAAACGTCTGATAATGTTCAGTCAGCGGTGATTAACGCACAATAAACTGATGCCCCTGCGATAATGACCCGTGGACTGTACTTTAGACATGTACTTCCCAAATAAATAAATTAACATGAACTATTGATTTGAAAGTATTTTTTGCTGTGAGAAAGAATTGTTTTCTCATTATAATGGATAATAATAACCCCTATTATTATCTGCTTCTATTATCAGTCTAAATAGATTTTTAAAAATATACTATTATTGGCAGATACCGGTATAGTCAATTATATCACACATTTTTACTTTCAAATGGTATGTACTTTCTGCCAGTAAGTGTGCGTGGATATATTATCTCATGCACAGATCTACACATGCACCTAATTAGACCAATATGTAATTAAAAAAAAAAAAAAACTATTTTTGGTTGATATTGATATAAATAAGTGTAATGTTATGCTTTTCTATTGTTTTTCCAAAGCAGTTGCCAATGCATAGGTGTTTTAAGTAACTTTTGTAACTTTGCACAGATCTACACTTGTATTTAATTTGACTAATATGATAATTATTTTTGGTTGATTACTGATACAAGCCAATGCACAGATTTACACTTGCACCGCATTGAATAAAAATAATTTG
>CM070022.1:4252812-4377812 GCA_036247105.1 Cirrhinus mrigala
TATTAACATTTAATTAAACCATTAAAAATGGAATCCAGACAAATTAAAAAACAATTTGGAAAAATATATGACCCTGTATTCGCTGTTTGCATGCATTTTAAGGATTGATAACTTAATCAGAATGAAAAGTCTGAGCATAAATCAGAATGATGGTATTGTGCTGAAATTCAGATTTGATGAGATGGTGCAGATCCTAAATAATCTGATAATAGAAGAATAATTGCAATGTAAACCACAAAAACAAACTACTTTAAGATTTCAGATTAAGCACGTATGATATTTAGACAGGGAAGATGTTATGGCTGGAGTTACTCTGCAGTATGTCAAAAATAGAAACCGCTGTCTGTCAACTGAAGGTGGATGCTCAGACAGATTTATTGATATACTGCACTGGGAGTGGTAGAATTTCAGGATGCTGTTTTCATTTTTTTTCTTTTGTAACTAAAGTAGCAACATGGGAAGAAAGCTTTCTTGTTATATACAGTATGGGGCCTGAGTGTCCTAACTTTGGTCAGCTTACAGTGGCTTTCTCTAATACGACTCACAAGCTTCCTGTTGATATTGTAATGTTTTGGATGCTAAATGCTGATTTGCATATCAAGAAATTGTGATTGTAGCATTTAATGTATGTTTATGTGAATGGAATCTGCAGCTGGATTGAACTGTTTTGGATTGACAAAAGTCTGCATGTAAACAGTCAGTGTTGTTTGTGTTGCTAATCAGTATATTCTGGTATCATAATCTAAAATTGCAAGAACATTTAATTAATAAATTAATTTGTTTGTTTAAAATGTATAACATTTAATATTTAAATTGTATTGTTTCCCTTTATTTTTTTATTTTTATTTATTTATTTATTTTTTTTTATATATTTTAACTGATGGACATCATCATCATCATTTCTTAAATGCCAAACGGCATTGTTTTCAGTGTAGATAAATAAATAAGATGGTGGTAATGTTTATTTTATTTTATTTTATTTTATTTTATTTTATTTTATTTTATTTTATTTTGTTTTGTTTTATTTTGTTTTTTTATTTTATTTTATAAAAAAGGTTACATTCCAGTTCAACTAACTGAGATGAGTCATTTTTCATATTATTTTTGCCTAAATGCCAAATGGCTAGCAGTGTTTTCAGTTTAAAACTTTTTAACTAGCTTCTTCTATCCTGATAATTGTAAATGAAATTAGAGTGAATTACATAAAGCTTGCTCAATGAACTTGGAAACAATGGACTTTTTATAATATGAATTTTAATGTAAGAATTTAAAATAAAAAAATACATTTAAATTTCCAGTTCATATTTACATCCAGAAAAGCAAAGTTCTTAGATGCATCTTCTAAGTTCTTAGAAGACTGACTTCAAATCTTAGATGCATAAATAAATAGGATGGTGGTAATGTCCATTTTATTTTATTTTATAAAAAAAGATTACATTCCAGTTCAACTAACTAGGATGAGTCATTATTCATTTTATCTTTCATTTTTATTTTTAATGTATTCTAACTGATTGACATCTTCATCATTCATTAAATGCCAAATTGCTAGCAGTGTTTTCAGTTTAAAAACTTTTTAACTAGCTTCTTCTATACGGCCCACACACAAACACCATATGCCGTTTATGAATGCTGTAATAATTGTATATGAAATTAGAGTGAATTGCATAAAGCTTGCTCAATGAGCTTGGAAACAATGGGCTTTATATGAAATAATGCGCAACATATGAGAAAATATAATGAAATATAACTCATTACAAGCAAAATTCGAAAAAAAAAAAAAAAAAGTCTGTTCCACAGACTTGTGCTTGGAGAAAAGTTTAGGGATCATGCATACAGACTAGAAACGTCATGCCACAAGACCTGCTTAGTATTTGTAATCTTTAAAGAAGTAAATCACTTGAGTAGTAAACATGCGTTTCAGTTGTAGTTATGTTTGCACGTCTCATCTCATCTAACATTAATAGTCTGGTACATGCGACGCGTGTGAATGTGTGCAGGGGTGATTTATTATGTCTCTTGTTGCGTTTGACTGTCTGTGTTTTGCGCAGTAGCTTCTATACTACTCTATTTTTATGTCTTCGGTGTGACCTTTGTGTTGTTCCCATGCTGCTATTTGCTGACTGTTAATTGTAAATTAATCTTTGCGATTTAACTTTCACTTTCTCTGCTGTCTCTTATGAGTGGGAAAAATAACTATGTGCGGTATGGTAATGATTTATAAATTGACAGAGCTGATGGAAGAACCCATCTGTACGTACATTAACAGCAGTAGAGCTCCGGTTCATCCAGCTTTGCCTGTCGACTATTGACTAATAAGAATAATTCACCCAGATATGAACCTTCTGTCATCATTTATTTATTGCTCTAAACCTGTATGCTTTTTTTTTGTGCTTTTTCTTTGTCATAAAGTTCATAGTGACCAGTTCTGTCAAATATGATGGCATTTAAGTGCCAAAAAAAATAAAAAAGATTATTAATTAAAATTATTCATTAAAAAATTAAGCCAAGGATTCTGGTTGCCATTTCAGATTTTTTTTTTTTAAATTGCTAAATCCTATTCTAAAGTAGGATTTGAGTAAATCACATCCATTGCTCACATAGAAGCTACCAGAGCACTGTTTCTCACAATAATTTATTTATTTATTAGTTTTTTTTAAGTTGTATTTTTATTCTCAAAATGTTACGACTTCAGTCTTGTATTACTATGACTTTGTTCTAATAATTTTGACTTTATTTAAAAATATTACTGTTTTAATCTCACTATAATGTGACTTGATTCTCAAAATGTTCACTTTATTCTTAAAATAATATCTGCTTCTTTCATTTTTTTTTATATGGCATTAAAACGCTGTCATAGGCAAGAGCCCCCCCCCCCCCCCCCCCCCCCAAAAAAAACAACTTAATATAATTTTTATTTAAATGTAAATTAAAATGTATTTTATTTTATTTTATTTTATTTTATAAAAAGGTTACATTCCAGTTCAACTAGAATGAGTAAATAATTATCACTTTTTTTCCCA
Source organism: Cirrhinus mrigala (assembly GCA_036247105.1). NCBI lineage: Eukaryota > Metazoa > Chordata > Actinopteri > Cypriniformes > Cyprinidae > Cirrhinus > Cirrhinus mrigala. The sequence continues at coordinate 4,255,833 of CM070022.1, forward strand.
TAAAATGGGAGGACCCAGTCTTTTTACAATTGTTCCAATTTAATTTTATTTGATTTAATTTCATTTCTTTTTGTAAAAAAAGATTAAATTCCAGTTCGACTACCTGAGATGAGAGTGAGTAAATAATTATAGATTTTTTTATTAATAAAATGGGAGGATAGTCTTTTAACAATTGATCATTAAATTTTATTTTATTTTATTTGTTAATTTATTTTTATTTTATTTATTTATTTATTTATTTTATTTTATTTTATATTAAAAAAGGTTAAATTCCAGTTAGACTATCTGAGATGAGTGAATTAATAATAATAGATTTGTTTTTAGAAATATAATATTTTATATATAATATTTTAACAATTAATCAATCAGCATTTATTTTATTTTATTGGTTTATTTTATTACATTTTAAAAGATTAAATTCCAATTCGACTAATTCGATTTTTTTTTCCTTTTTTTTTTTTTTTTAGTAAAATGGGAGAAACTAGTCTTTTAACAATTAATTAAGAAACCGTATCCAAGAATGAAAATGTCTTATTCCATTGAAATGTCTCTCACATGAGAAGTACAGATAATTGTGTGACTAAAAAGTCAAGCATAAAATGTGCAGAAATAGCTTTGGATTTGTTGCATTTGTTAGAAATTACCTGATTGTTAACTCTTCACAGCTCTTCACTCTTAAGAAAGCCTGTCCTTTTTCCTTTATAATTTATCATCTTCATTTATGTCGAATTGTTTATTTCTAACCCCCAGAACTCAATTTCAGTTATGACTGCGATATCTAGGGGCTCAGATGCTCTTATTTATAAGTGAAATGACTAACACAACAAAAATTAGTGCCATAGACCACCTGTGAACGGCAATAAATTAGACAACACGAGTTTTATAGAGCTAGAAATAAAGCTCATACATCAATAGACTCCTATCAGCGTATCCCAACTTGTTCTAATCTGGTTCCTTACGAGCTTTTCCGTCACTGTCCGATAAGCATCATCTGCTAAGGGTTATTCAACTTGTCAAGTGCTCTTTATTATTGACAACACGCTAACTCCACGTGCACATCGAGACGACAGAAACGCTGCACCTCGTGGCGCATGTGTGTGATCATGCATGCGGACGCAGCCTCGGATTGAAGTGAACCGTGTCGCTGCGTCTTGCTGAGTTGTATGCCCCTGCTCCCAGCACAATGAAATTACATGTTTGTGATCTTCATCTCACAGACGTATTCAAGGCCCATTTATTTGGAATTGCTTTTAGTGTAATCCAATAAAGACATTTTTTCATTTATTTCCATGGTGAAATTTCTGCTGAGGCGATGTGGGCCAGCATTTCCTTCATTAGCAGTAATAATAACAGTAATAGCAATAACCGCATTAAAGGCAATTATTACACTGATCCTCATCATCATCAACATCAATAATGTCAAAGTGTACAGCACACTGGGCATTAGTCATTTATGGAGAGGATTAAATCAGCGGAATATTATGGAAGGGGGTTAACCGACAAAACGCACCAGAAATGAGAGGCCTTTGCCGTGAGAGCCGCTCTGTATTCGCTTGGCCTTTTATGTCTGAATGCTGTGGTGGGCGGTATGACAAATCATATATCACAGAACGATTCATTTTATACCATGGTAATGGTATATATCACATTAGAGATATTTTTGCACAAAATTTAACCCAAAAATGGATTAATATACTGGATAAATTATAATATGATGCATATTTTGGGTAATCTGCAGAATTAATTATCTTCCTTCCTTTTTTGGTGGAACTTGATATATAAATAATATATTTTTTTAGAAATAATAAGATTTTTGGACTTGTGGCAGGGTTAAAAAAAATATCGATTTCTCGTTTCTTAGTTATCGATATCTCAAGAATCGATTAGTCTAGCTTGTTTTCAGTTAAAGAACGGAACATTCGCAATAAGCGCAATAAGCTTTATGCTTTGTTACTTTTTATATGAAACAAAATCTCAATTTAAATTCTGAGCATTCGAATTTTCAAACAGTAAATGCCGTTTTGGCGCTCTTTAATGTGGAGTGACAGATCGCTGTAGCGCCTCAGTTCGAGAAAAGCGGAAGTGCGACGCGCACGTCAACAAATCATCTCCTTCACTTCAGTACCAGTTTCAGCACGAAATAAAAATGAATAAACATCCCAAGGTATGTTAAAAGTAGGAGTACAACGTACCGAAATCTGTATCCTTTCTTATGTAATCGCTCAGTCAGTGTTTCAACCGCAGAAACAAGTCAACAGCTTGTAAACAATATGACACGTAATGTTATATTCACCTCAGAAAGAAAGCGGTGTCTGTATTCGGTGACCATAAACTCGTTAGTCAGCTAGAAAATGAACTCTAGAGAGCAGCATTTTGCCTAATATGTGCACCATATAGCATATTCATTGTAATTTTTACTGTACTGCCACAATTTAAATGTTTATATTTCAAAAAACAAATTGGAGACATGCAATTATGTGAAGTTCTAACTTTATTATTATAAAAACTCAGTGTAGTTTAGTTTGTGTTTGTATATTATCAGTTCATTTTAACCTTTTATTTAGTACCGACTGTGTATATTTTCTAGCATTAGTTGATATATATATATATATATATATATATATATATATATATATAAAATAAAAATTATAAATAAAAATTGTATCGAATTGTGAAATTTGTCAGTACCAAGCCCTAATTGGAGTAGTTTACAAGAAACGTTCTGTTTCTTTAATTATTTGTGAAATTATGTATTATGTATTAATTATTTTATTTACTAGCAACTATATATATATATATATATATATATATATATATATATATATATATATATATATATATATATATATATATATATATAATATATGTATATGTATCATTTTGTTTATAAATTTTTTTTTAATAAAATGATCAGGATTTGAAATCTGAGATTTTGTTTCATATCAAAAGTAACAAAGCATAAAGCTTATTGCGCTTATTGTGAATGTTTCGTTCTTTAACTGAAAACCGGCTAGACTAATCGATATAATTTCGTAAAAATGAGAAACAAGAAATCAATATTTTTTCACCCAGCCCTAACTCCAATAATCTTATTTAATTTCAAAAAATATTATTTTATATATCAAGTTCCAACAAAAAAAAGGAAGAAAAAAGATAATTAATTCTATGGATTACCCAAAATATGCATAAGTATTTAATAACTTAAATTGATCAGAAGTGACAGTAAAGACATTCATACGATTACAAAAAATCTTTTTCAAATTAATGCTGTTAGCCCAACTCTTAACATTGTTAATAAGAAATTGTTCTTGAGTATCAAGTGGATTATGTGACGCTGAAGAGTGGAGTAATGATGCTGAAAAATTTCAAATTTTAAATTGCCATTATATTTTACATTATTACTGTTTTTTTTACTGTGTTTTTTCGTAAGAGGCTTCTTTCAAAAACAGCTTACCGACTCCGGAATTTTTTTTAAAAAGTCATTGTGAAATAGCCTATATACACACTATATACCACCTAGACCTAGACTGCACCTCTCTGTTTATTTATGTGCTCGTCAGCTGAATAACACAGGCAATTTCTTCTTCCTTTCTCCCAGCAGTCCCAAAACACTCCATTTATTTTGGATTGTCTTCGGGCGTTGTGTTGAATATCAGGAGCGAGATAACAACAGCGAAGGTAACCGGGTCAGAGAAGTCGAACGCAGAGGCCGAAACAAGACCAAAGGGACCGTCGGTCAGAACATCTCCGCCAACTGGCCACCTACACGGACTCTCTGAGGCTTGCAGGAACACGGATCTGCAGCGATCGTTAGAGCAGCAAACTGTTTCCTGCGCTGGGAAAAAAATAAATATTTGAATATTCTCAGGCGCTCCTAAACCAGCTTAAATTGGATCATTTTATTGTGCCGCTCCACCCTGCCAAAATGCCAAGAGAGTGTGGGTCTTGGCGAAGGCCGGCACTCCTGAATCTTCCCCGCGGCCTGTGCGCCCCCCCACCCCTCTGCACTATCTGCTGACACAGAGTCTTGCCCCAGGCCGAAGCTCTCCGCATGGCCAGCCCCCTGCTGGGAAAAGATGCACTGAGCTGGAGAGAGCTGGAGGCGTCCCAGCACACAACTGGCCAGCAGGCCACTCAATGCGTGACACCTCACATATGTGTGCGCCACCCTTTCATACGGTATGTGCGATGCATCGAGAGTTGCTATGAGTAAATAAAGGTAGTTTTGCTTTGCACTCGGTATACTTCATATTTACTCTTTAAGAGTAAATCTTGCATGATAACAGTTTGTGTATTGACGGTATGCAAGTATTTCATACTAATCAGTTGAACCCTTAAAAAAAAAAAAAAAATCAGTTAATCATAAATCACTGGGAAGATTATGGCAAGGACCAAAATGCATTGGTTAGAAAGTATAGAAATGCTGTAGGAGCAACTTATTTGGAATATAGTTTAGATTTGAATGTTTTAAAAGGAGAAAGAGAATTATAATTGCATAGCATTTATTCATTCAGTCAGTCAGTCATTAATTTATTCAATTATCTAATCATTCACAAGTTCACAAGCATGTCATTGACTAAAACAGCAAGTTGTACTATTTTGCTTGATAAATATCACAGCAAAAAGGTTGCTTAGCACCCAGGTAGTTTGACAACCCATAGCTTGATTTCAACTCATTTGAACCTTGAATTATATTCCACTGCAATGGAAATCCTCCAGAAAAATAACTCTAAGAATATATATATTTATATGATCAAATAATCATTCATTACTGAAAAGATTATGGCAAAGACCAAAATACATTGGTCAGAAAGTGCAGAAATGCTGTAGGAACAACTTAGGTAATAGAGTTTGTATTTTTTATTTGTAATTTGTATTTTTGAAAGGAGCAGGAGAACTAAAATATAATTTTTAGTTATTTTATTTTTTATTTTGCTTGCTAAATATCATAGCAAAAAAAAAAAAATAAGTTAGTGGTATTTACTTTGAACAATCCTTGGTTTAATCAGGTGTTAGAAGTAAAATAGCTCAAAAAGTTTTTACAAATTTAACAAGACATTTTGACATTTTATTGATTATTATTAATTATTAATTGAAATGAGAAGGCTGAATTCTTTTTTTTTGAAAACAACAATTATCTAATTATTTAACCTGAATGACTTACAAAAAGTTTTTAAGCATTTCAGTGAGTGAAACACAAATTAGTAAGTTATATTATTTTGCTTGCTAAATATCATAGCAGAAAAAAAAAAAAAACAATATTTGCTGTTACTTGTTACCAAAATAGTTTGGACACCCCTTGGTATAGTCAGGTATTATAAGTAAAATTACTCAAAAAGTTTTACAACTTTAACACATTTTTAAACATTTTATCGAGTAATTGCTAATTAGCAAGTTATATTATTTTGCTTGCTACAGTAATAGCAAGAAAGTTTATTACTGTTATAGCAGCCAAATATTTTGACAGCCTCTGGTATAATCAGGTATTACCAGTATAATTGCTTGAATTCAACTCAGTGGAACCTTGAATTGTATTCCATAGAAAGATAGTTTAAATTTCCATGTTTTGAAAGAAGAAAGATATATATATATATATATATATATATATATATATATATATATATATATATATATATTAGCTGATTTTGTTTCATCTAATAATTGTTTATCTATTTATTTGACCTGAATATCTCCCCAAAAAGTTTTTTTTTTTTTTTTTTAACATTTTATTGAGTGAAACTCAAATTAGCAAGTTATTTTGATTGATAAATATCATGGCAAAAAAAAAAAATGTGATATTTGCTGTTACTTAGCATCAAAATAGTTTGACAAGCCTTGGTGTTAATCAGAATCATTACACCTTTTTTAACAACCGGTGTGGCCTGAGGCGTTTTAACTTAATGCTGCCTCATAAGTAATAGATTTTACCTGCATTTTAGCTTCTTGTTTCCATAACTTGCCTGGAAGTGTAAGATATATTTTTGTTGAGGTGATTTGCATATATGAATAGTCATATAAAGCATCATCACTTGAGTCCAGCAGACCGCAGAACTTCTGAAATTCACTATGGCTGTGAACCGGAATTTAATGACACATTAGTACTTTTCGATTTGGTAATTTGGTATTAGATCTTTACCGAATTGTAACTTCATATTGTCATTAAAACAGGCTACATTTGCCTGATTATATCCAGTTATTGTCATTTCATTTTGCTTTGCTTTACTTTTTATCACCCCTGTCAATTTGAAACACTCATTTATCTTTCATCATCTAACCTAAAGTATTTCCATATTTTTCTCAGCAGTCCCCTGCACTTTTTCTCCTTTCATCAAACTTCTCTCATCAGTTCACCGTAATTGGCTCATTAGATTTCTGTTAATTAGCCTATAAAGCCTAATGTTTTTAAAGCACCTTGTTTCTTTTCATAGCATTCTGTTCTAGAACTATTCTTTTTTTTTTTACTTTCATTAGATCATTGTGCAGGAAAGAGATTTTCAGCATTGGTTTACATTTCTTACATTTTTTTTTTTTTTTTTCAGTTCTGTAGTACATGCACTTTCCCGTAATGCAGCATTGAACAGCAGTGACCTTGTCTGCGTTTCATGCTTTCTTGCCTACAAACCGGGGGAATATTGCATTTAAGCGGTTCTTTCTGTTCAGCTTTGTTGTGCGAAACGCATCACATTCCACTGCCTTCCAATTTAGAGTCTCTTTGTACGTGTCAGCCGCTGCGTTCTTCCCTCATATTTAACTGTGAGAAAGTTCTAAGAGTCAGTTTGTTTGTAAAACAAGGCAATTTAAACGAGCAGCTGGCACCAGAGATCAGCGTCTAACAACACTTTTTCTGCTTCCTCCCTGATGCGGTGCAGATCGATGTCTAGACATACATCTGTTGGTGTGCCCCGCTACTCTTCATGGAACGGTGCATTGAGAGGCATGCATTGAGAGTGTGTGCGTCTGCTCTGTTTGCATAGACTCATTTAAAAAGCCAGATCCTTAGGAGGGCCGATGAATGACAAATCAACAGTCTGCTTGAAGACGCTCCAATCAATTCAGCGTTCCCTTATATTGGTTGACGGTAACCTTCTCTGATGCCTTCTCTGATCATGGCCATGTCATTTGAGATTTTGAGATAAATTCTGCTCTTTTTTTTTTTTTTTTTTTTTTTTTAAAAAAGAGAGATGCTCCAAACTTGGCCTGACTCGAACAGAGCCACAGGTTCAGAAGGATTAACCTATATATGGTTTACTTATAAGTTAGAGTAGGAAAAAATATTTTAACACCGCCTTTGTGTGCATTCTGCGAACAAAACAGATGCATTAAAGTGTCTCTGTTTTTGCTTCAAATGCGGAGGCGTGCAGTCCCTTTAAAGCATTACCACCCAGCGCATCATTTCCTTTAGCTTCCCTGGCACTCCATCTGCAATCCTTAAAGTATTTCGATTTGACATACCCAAAGCATTTTGTCGAAAATAATGCGCAACACTTTGTGCCGAGTGGCCAATTTGTAAGCCGCTAACTTTCCTTTGACTTTGCGCTTCTGTTCGGGCCTCGGAAGCCGCTTGATGTGAATGTGAACACCGCGTCGGAATCCTGTCACTTTGTGAGTGCAGGAACGCAGCTATTGTCTGAGATTGATCGGTCCTTGGCCCAGTTCTGGAGGCTTTGTAAGGGGCCTTTCGCAATTCAGCATCCTTCGATGGAACCGTGTGCGACACAGCCGTAGATTTTTCCCCAACTCAACTTGTGACCACATTTCCTTACTTTAGATTGACCTCGCTGATCCTCCTTTGTGCTGGAGTGAAGATTAGGGAGCGAGCAAGACGGGCTGAGGGGCTGCCAGTGGCTCGGCAAGTCTTATTCGTGCCTGAAACCTCCCTCCTGCAACATTCCCAGTTCCGGCCCATGCCAGTCTATATGACTTATGGAGTTTGGGCCTTATACTGCCAATCCCACTTAGAGTGCATTTTTCTGATAAACAAAAGCACATTCAAGCTTTAGCTTCTCATTTCACACTGTGTGCTTTGGCTCGGGGCAATGCTTTCCTGGAGCCCTTGGCCTACAGTCCAAAGAATGGCTCCAGTTGGCTTTCCTTAAAAAAAAAAAAAAAAAAAAAAAGAAAAAAAAGAAAAAGCAGCCACATGTGGAGGATTAGACTCCATCTTTCATCCTCCACGCTCTCTACTCGCCCTCTTCTGCCCAAGCCCACCGGCTCCCCCTCAGTGCTAACGCCTCAACTTGCGGACACACAAACACCCACGCGTGTATCCGCACCTCCAGCTCCCGATCGAACTTACCTCGGCAGCCTCGGTCCAGCTCATCTGCGCCCGTGCCGCGGTAAGAACTTCTTTGGCAGCGGCAGAGGCAGAAGTGAGTCTATTTAAGGCACTTGCAAAAGAGAATTTGCATTATCGGTAGCGCGTGTGCTGGTCTGCACTGGCCAAATTCAAAGCTTGTAAGTTTGCAAGAAAGTTTCTCCTTTGTTTCCGTTCACCGCCCACTGGCCTTTGTGGATGCAAACATTTGCAATTGTGTGCAAATAGTTCAGAAACATGTGAAGTATGCTATAGTACGCATATGGTGCTGATTGTTGCGATTAACATATTCCGTATTTTAAATGCACATAACCTGCTACATGAGAAACGCGCACCAGATGGGAAGATAGAGTGGTGCATGACAAACATGACTCTTAATACACCCACTATTAAAAATGCCGTGCCTCTGATCAGACAATAGGCAACCCTATGCTAACCCTTTGTCTTCAACTCGATAGGAATATCAGAGCGGTTATTAGAGGAGGATGTGAAATGATAGCTATGTTGCAGGTTGACCCCCAGGGCATGGGCTGTCTCTGGGAACAGATGTGCCACCCACTCGCAACAGTTGTACTCTTCCCACAATGCCCTGGTGGGAGTAGCTTGGGCAAGAAGAGGACACAAGATAACGCTTTGGGTAAACCGCTTCGCGGCTTGTGATTGGGACTTGGGTGCATCTCGAGGCAGGTCAAACTTCAAGGCCGAGTGTGAATCTAATCGGAGAGATCTGTGGAAGTAAAGCGTACAGGAATGACCATTTGCGGAGTGAGTGTAATTGGATGCGACCTCCCGAAGGCCAATCTCTCAAGACTAAGGCGCGATGATATCCGACTCATTCCCGCATCATTAAATTGGATGCACTGGGTGACAGCTTGACTCTTGGGGAACATGGCCAGACTGATGAAATGAGATCATAAGCGAGATAAGCGTTGTGAGTGCAGGGACTAAGTGGAATGAACGCTGTTGACACATGAACCGAGCAGTTGCACACGACTTTGTGCGAAAATTCGTGTGTCAATACAGTCGCTCATTTTCTCTGATCCCTTCGCACGGTCCCGCACCGCACCGGCTTCCCTCTGTACGCCGGCGAATGAGAGTGGATTATTGAAGTGGAGTCTTTGGGTTTGCAATCACCTAACTTCCTCGTGTCGTTTATTTCCAGGTATATTGTTCTTGAACGTGGATCCGTGGCGGTTATTTATTGTATTAGGGAGCAGTAATTGTGTTTTATTGTCCGAGAGCTTTATTGGATGTTTTGCCAAAACCCAGCAGGTTATCTGTAGATAATGGCAAACTTCCGTAAGACTGTCACGACTGCTGAACGATATAAAGAAATGCCTTATTAAGAGTCGCCCCCGCATTTTTTTCAATATTCATTAGACAAACTTTTTGTGTTGTTTTGCCACTTAGCAGACTGCTAACGAATCTCAGCTACACGCTGCATAAAATGCTTGAATTTCCCAGCTTATCAGCGTTTAAGGTGGGTGCGCCGCTTCACGTCCTCGGTGGCCGTTCCAAGGAAGGCGAACAGAAGGGACCGCTGCTGCCGAATGCACATTGATCAGCTTCGCCTTCCTCCCCCTTCTTATTTATTTAATCTTTTCAGAGCTAGATTTGTAGATTCATTCAAACTCTTGAGATCCCGTGTGTGTTATTCCCAGAGGGCAGAAATTAATTCCTCCTCCTTGTCGTCCTCCTCCTCCTCCTCCTCTCTTTCAGCACTAAGGTGCAGTGGGCTCTCTTTCTCTCTCCCCTCCGAGAGAATTCCGAAGAGGAGGAACCAGTCCTGAGGGAATCTTGTCTATATAGTATTTCATCCACACTTTAATCCGCTGCTATGTTGAATGGTTCGTTGGGAATAAAAGACAAAGCTTTTGTTTATGATTCTAATATTAGCCTCTTGGCATTTCTTACATAAATGAGAGCCTGCCCTCCGGCAACACTATTGATTTCCCACATCCACAAAAGTCAGCCTCCGTCCTTGCAAAAGAAGGCTCAAGAGATTATGAGGAAAATAAAAAGCGAGCCGGGCTGTATTTCTGTTATTTTGTCAGAAACGGATTGACCGCTAATATGAATAATTCAGCCTGCAACTCCACTTTGTGGACTCGGTAGGTTTGTTAGAAATTAAACCGTCAGGGAAATTTGTCCCAGATTTGTTAATAATGAGAGTGGTGATAATGATTGTAGAAGTTGGTTAGAAAAGTTAGTTATTAGCCCCATGAAGCAAGAATCTATTTTAAATGCACGCTCATTTTAATAGCAGTTCCGTCGGGTACGTTTTCCTTGTTTTACTTCGCAAAATATATTTAAATCCTCGGCGTACAGACGCATCAGCACGTAATCCCGGTCATACATGCGGCTCATTTCAGACATGCAAATGAACGTATTAATAAGCTAATAAACGGCACAACTTCAGCACGGCGTCTTTATTAGAATGATTAAAAAATATTAAACGTAGATTACACCTCCTAATGCAAAAGGCATTTGCATTTTAGAAAACGAAGGACAAAAGCTCCCCGCTTCTTTTATTTTGAGGAAGCGCTTGGCAACCCTGAAATCAGCGACAGGTCTTAGAATGAAAGAACGACAGGAAAAGATAGAACTGTAATCCCAATCAATGCACTTCATAAAGCACCTTCTTCCTAAAATGTGTGACTAATGTGCACAAATCTCTGGGTTTAAAAGCTGTCAGCGGAGATGGCTAGAGTTGTTGCTTTGCCATTCATCTCCCCAACGTAATAAACCGACTCGTTTGTTTGTTCTGTTTGCTTTCTTCCTTTCGTTTTGTCTTTCGTCTGAGCAAATGTACCTTGAGGTCTTGTGTAGGGTTTCCCTTTTCAAGCTGAGCCTCGACAAGCCTGCGTGCTTCGTGCTTCCGTAATGACATTAAACAGGAACATTTAAAGGGCTTTCGGCGAGAGCCGCATTGTCTGCTCTGAAGGCTTCCAGAAAGGGCTTTTATTATGTTGTGGATTTAATGCCAGTGTGTGTTACCTGATAACATTAAAGCAGAGAAGAACGAAGCAGGAATATTCCCACGCTGGCAGAGCTTCAAGAATATTGACCACCAACAGGATTTCAGCTGATGCTGGGCATGTATATTCATGGGCGCAGAAGCGCCTGATTACCGCCAATGCAGAATTATATCTGGGGAGGTTTAATTCATTAGCTCTCATTTCTTTTTATCTAGCTTTTGAGTGCGAGGTTAGCGTGCCGGTGCCGAGCTGGATAAATATTGTTTGTAGCCGTCTTCCAGACGGATGGATGCGGTAGACGCTCGTGCCCTCCTCGTTCCGCCGAGCTCTCCTGGCGATCTTCGAGTCGAGTTAAAAGGAGCGAAACAATGACACATTAGTGAAGTATTGTGTTCCCCGGGGCGCGTTAAATGCGTCTTGCTTTGTTTTAAAACTCATTTGAGCACCTCAATCAGGCAACGTCGAACGTGGACTTGTTCAGGTGTGCTGTTGCTTTTCACTTTTTAGGAGATGAAGTAAATTAAACTGATAAAATGAAGTTTACTTCCAGTTGAATTGATCGCTCCCGTAAACCTAGGAAAACTAGTCATTTTCACCGCCGTGTCGGAGGGAGAAATAATGACAGTGTTTCGGACTTGTTTGATCATCCCTAGCAAATCTGAATGGTAAATTTATTCCGCAGGTGTTGCACATGGAATAATGTTTTAGCATAATGAGGATAAGATGTTGATGGGGTACAGTACTCAGACGCTCAGTATTTTAGACACAAAAAGGCCCCCGTCATTGATCCATGCTGAAAGCCCACCATATATTTACTCCAAGGTTGTTGTTAACCATCAAAAGTTGCGTGTGTGGTGGTTTATGCAGGAGTGAAGATTCATTTGCGGGTTGTATAATTGCAGACGCTTCACGTGTGCCCTTCTCATCGTGGCGAAGGAGTGAAACATACTCTACATACTCAAGCTCAATTTCATACAGGTCAGACACAAGTACGTGATGCATTCTTAGTGTTTCTTCAAGGGGTGTTGTAGTGGGTATTAGCTTAAACTTACACATCCAGTTTTTCCTTTCAGGTCAGCTGCTGTCGTGGTGGAGCAACAAGCCTGCTTGTTTATAGCCAGTCTACCTTAATAATAGGGCTGCCCCCTAATAGTCGACTGACCGTTAGTCGACGAGCAGAGGCTTAGTCGACCAAAATTTTATTAGTTGCTTAGTCGCAAAAAAAAAAAAACAATTCCACAGTAAGTGATGGACAGATCGTTAACAGCTGGTCTGTTCATCCATTGGTCATTCATCGACCTCAAATATGGATTTTCAGCTGAAAGATGTGTGTAGTAGCAACTTTACATGGCCGTTTACAATGTTAACCTAGAAAAATGTGTGCTATTGAAGTGTCTGCGCTTACTGCATGACAGATGGAGGCTCTGATGCGGTCTGTTTGCTCTTAAAATACTCCGTCATTTTTGGTCATACAGATAAAAGTAATACATCTTTTGAATCTGTAAAGACTCTACGTTTATTTGTGTGCACTCACAATAACAATGAAACATTGCGCTTTTGTAAAATAAAGCAAACAGGATGCACTTTCTGTCATCTTGGTCTCTGTGAGCTTGAGAGCTAAAATTCCAAACTCTGTGTATACTTTCCTTACAGACATGAAAAATATATCTATAGAGAGTGAAATGTCTACTTTCAAATGAACTGATTCAAATACAAAACAAATATTCTCGGATTATGTAATCCGTATGAAACATGCATACAGGTGCATCACTACTGCAGAGATGACGAGTCAGTGTCACCGACTTCATCTCTTAATACAGAAACAAAGAAAGCACTAGTTTATCGATGAATTATTAAAATGTTAATGTAGTCTCCTTGCTGTTTTTTTGCATGCGCTTGAGTGCTTATTAGGCTAGGCAGTTAAAGGCTCATTATTATGATTTATATGGTTTATTAATAAACGTACGACTAATAGTCGACTAATGCTTAAATTGAACGACTACTAGTCGACCAGAAAATTCTTTAGTCGAGGACAGCCCTACTTAATAATGAGAAGAACAACCAAGTTTTGGCTGGTTAACGTAAGCAGTTTCCCCTGCTGGTTGATGTCATAACTACATCATTATGTGGGTTGCCTTTGATGCCTGTTGGATTCTGATGGACAACCATATTTTATATGCATACATTTAAATGACAAGTATTTAATTTAATTTTCTTTTCTTTCCTTTCTTTTTTCCAAATATAGGGTGATTACATTACACTTGCTGATTGCAAAAAAAAATCTTTCCAGAAGCAAAGATGGCAGCATAATGGCATTTGAAGGTAACTCTATCACCCCCTTAATTCCTGATGTGTATTACCGCCACAGCAGAGCAAGAGCACATTACAAAGGCAAAAAGTTTGAAATTTGCTGGCCAAGACTTCACTTTTGCATATGTGACCCTGGACCACAAAACCAGTCACAAGTCGCATGGATATATTTGTAGCAATAGCCAACAATACATTGTATGGGTCAAAATGATCGAATTTTCTTTTATGCCTAAGATCATTAGGATATTAATTAAAGATCATGTTCCACAAAGATATTTTGTAAATTTCCTGCCGTATATATATGCAAATTTAGTTTTTATTTAGTAATATGCTAAGAACTTCATTTGGACAACTTTAAAGGTCATTGCACACTGAGTCCGAAATTTTCGCACGTAAAAGGTAAATACGACCTCACGTTATGTCAGTCACGTTTACATGCTGCCTCTGAAATTTTCGTCTGTTACAAAAAAAAAAAATTCGGATCGGGTTTGATTTTCTGCATTTTTCGCATCCTTAACAAGCATTTTGAGAGGTGTTTTGACACATCAGAGCCAAGTTCATCCACTTCGTCTCGCATCACAAAGCAATGTAAAGGTCCTTGAACACTGAGTTTACAGAAATGAGTGGTGGTCTTTATAATGTGCGGCTCCAGTAACGTTAGCAAAGCATCAAAGTTTACTGACATCCTAAAGTAAACTGAATCGCCCAGGGATAATCCCGCAGCTCCTTAAAGAGGTGCGCACAAAAAGTATTCCTTTCTGTATCGTATAATTGGATGGACCCAATATGTCCTTTCTTGTTCTCTTTTAAGAAGAGAGTGGACAACAAAATCATCGTCACTGCTTGAAGATTCCATTGTGTATTGTTTTGCGAATTTTTTCGCAACGGATAATTAATACGCATCGGACTCAGTGTGCAAGGTTTCTTTGCATGACAAATTTTTAGAATGATGAATACAAAAAAAATGCATATGACAATTTCAGACTCAGTGTACAATGACCTTAAAGGTGATTTACTCAATATTTTTTTTTCATTTCATTTTTTTCAATTTATTTATTTATTTATTTTATTTTATTTTTTTTGCACTCTTAGATTCCAGATTTTCAAATAGTTGTATCTCAGCCAAATATTGTCCTATCATAACAAACCATAACTTCAACAAAGTGTGAAAATAACTGGTTTTGTGATTCAGGGTCATGGATTTTTTTTTATTTTTGCCAAATCCTAGACAACAATCTTATGGTTTTGCTTTCTGAGACTAATTACAGGACAATGTAAGAAATGTTAGTATATTATTTAAAAAAAAAAAAAATTAAACAAATAAATTTATTTATTTTTATATATTTTTTTTGTTATTCTTTTATTAAAATGAGTACATCGTGCACAGTGCGCATCCACTTCATCCAATCAGGGACGACGTTCAGTCGTTTTTAGAGTCTAAAAACATTGCATCAAGCAGATGAGGTGCTGAACTCCTGGTTGATCCCACGTGCGTTTATCTCGCCCATATTACTCTATTAGTTGGGTAATAGGAAGCAGAGCTAGTAAAGGCTGAAGCGCGGAGAGCATCGTCTAGGAATCTCTCCACTTGGGTGTAAATTACAGAGCCGCCTGGGGTGTTCTCTACCCTCTCTCACTGGCACCTTCCCCGTTTTATCCGCACACACACACACGCACACGTACGAGACAATGACTATTACCCGACACACCTGGGTTCTGGGCCCCACAATCTTCTTAATATCTTTTAAATCTTCACATAAGGTATGCCTTCCATAGGGCTTACAATACCATTTGCTCTAATAAACTCTTTTGGCAGAGGTGCACGCAAGCTGCTTCCGTGGCCCCCGGAGAGAGGAACGTAACGCGGAGGGTGAGGCATCCCAAAATATGAGGATAAATCGCAGGTAATCCTGCAGGACCGGAGTCCTGGTAATCAGCACTCTTCCAACTGGAAACATTTTACAATTCTTCATCTTAATTTAACTTCTCTCTCTTTTTTTTTTGGTGCTGTTCCTTTACCTGGTAATTCTTAGCAGCGGGTGCAATCATTTGCACTGGCGTTTGAAAGGAGAGGCTGCGGAAACGCGAAATGGAGAGCTTTTAAAAGGGGGGGAAGGGGCGATAAGCAAATCAAATTAATGACAATGAGTGTTTGTGGAGAGAAGGCAGGCAGAGAGCTTGTTTGAGCCCATCGTGCGTGCCATGTTAAACACTTCACTCGCCGTGGAGGGGCTAATCCAGTCTCCGACAGCTAGCTGATTATACGAATAAACTACACACGCTTGCCGCGGAGAGAAAGGAGCATCCCTCGTTAACGTTCAAGCTCACTCCAACAAGGAAGTAATTAAGACGCCACCCCTTCCCCCCCGCGAACCAAAAAAAAGGAGGAATGATTTTAAGTGTTGTCTAATAGACCGGCTTGAAGGTGTTTATTTTATATTGTCTCGGTGCAGAAGTCATTACGCGGCTGAAGAAGGGCTTACAGGGAGCTAAACGTGGCGCGCGAGGCGAGTTTGTGGTTGTTGAGTAAAGTCAGATGGCTCCGGGCTCGCCTGCGACACTCACTCGGCGATGCGCTCCAGAGTTGCGGGAGCATATGAACTGTCGCTTGTTGTTTTAAATAATAGATTGCCTCCCCTAATTTCCTGCCTGATATTTTTGGCAGAGTCAAGAGTCTTTTGGATGGGCAGCATCTGTCAGACCTCGGCGCAGGCCAAGAAAACATTCCCCACCCGAGCTGTAAGAGAAAAAAAAAGCTCGTGTTAAGCTTGAATATTGCGACAGTCGGCCACCGGGCTCTGCAGGTTACGTGCGCTTCGGGAAGCTGATGAAACGCAACTTTTAATAGATTTCAAGAAGTTTCCAATCCTTTTCGAGTACTTTTCTCATTGGTTTTAGTTTTGCGTGGAGCGCGCGTGCGATTGAGGGTTAAGTAGTTTAACAGTGATTACAGTGGAGTGATATTTGATTATTATCTCCTGAAACGGCAACTCCTCCGGCTTTCTGTTCTCTTAACAATAGTTTAATTGTTAGTTTGGACACCCACTCAATAGACAGTCGAAATGAAGAGCAGTAATGGAAAAGAATTATGGGGGGAATGGCATAAAATGAATACATTTTCAAAAGCACCTGCATGTCTATTTTTTTTTTTTTTTTTAAATGAAATATATTTTGATTAGCCACGAGAGCGTCTTTACCGTGACCCGTTCAATCAATAACACGTGTTGGAATTTTTAAAGCACCTTCGCAGAGCTCTATTTATAATGAGCTTTTTCATTTTCTGACGACCACTTCGAGCTCGTGCTGCAGTGTGAAATGAAGCACGGAAAAATGCGGTTTGTCAGTTTCTCTGTGTGTAACAGTTTTTCATGCAGGATATTGTTTTATCTTCAATAGTGAAATTAGGCCTAAAACATGCTGTGTACAGTGATAGATAGATAGATAGATAGATAGATAGATAGATAGATAGATAGATAGATAGATAGATAGATAGGCAGGCCTAATTTCAGGGTTGAAGGGACTCAACTGCATTTTTGCAATTAAAATATATATTTTATTATATATTTAAAGTTAAAAATGAAACTACACATTGACGTATGTAACCCTGGACCTGTCATAAGGGTCAGTTTTTTAAAAAAAATGAGATTTATACATCATCTGAAAGCTAAAAATAAATAAGCTTTCTATTAATGTATGCTTTTTTTTTTTTAGGACAATATTTGGCCGAGATGCAACTATTTGAAAATCTGGAATCTGAGGGTGCAAAAAAAAAAAAAAATAAATAAATAAATAAATAAATAAAACCTAAATATTGAGAAAATTGCCTTTGAAGTTGTCCAAATAAAGTTCTTAGCAATGCATATTACTAATCAAAAGTTACGTTTTGATATATTTACGGTAGGAAATTTGCAAAATATCTTCATGGAACATGACCTTTACTTAATATCCTAATGTTTTTTTTGGCATAAAAGAAAAATTTATCATTTTGACCTATACAATGTATCTTTTGGCTATTGCTACAAATATACCCATGCTACTTAAGACAGGTTGTGTGGTCAAGGGTCACGTATAAGAAACCAGTAAGATTCTAGGTTTTTTCTTTGTGTGTGTGTGTGTGCAGAGTTGCATTTTTAAAAGGATTTTGATAAAGTGTATTTAATTATTAAAATACACTCTATATTTTAAATAAAATGTGATTAACATTTTTAAAATCAAAATATATTTTATACATTTAAAATGTAAACTAAACATTGTTATATAAGCAAATAGTATGAATTTATTTTATTTTTTCAATTTTTTTAGCAGTTTGCAATTTTAAGTGTCTTCTCTCTCTTCCCCCATTCATCTCCCTTTAAAAATCAGCAAATGCTTTATGCATTCACTGAACTAAAATATATATATATATATTTCTTTTTTTTTTTTGCATGACATTTCAAAAGCAAAACATACAGCCAACAAAATACATTGGTAAGTTTTTTTTGTTTGCATTAGATGCATTAGTTTGCATTAATTAACCTGAATCTTAACCTATTCAGCAAGAGTAAGTGATTCCTTCGAACTGATTTAGAGTTGCCTGATCGATTACTTCCTGTGTGTGATTCAGTCTGATCAAATCACCAGAGCGCAATATAAAATCGTGTTGACTTTTTGTTATCAGTATACCGCCGCTCCCAAATAGCGGTGCAGAAAACACTGATGCGCGTGATTATGTGTCTTTGCACGCACGAAGCTTCAGTAAAGACAGACACCCTCCGTTTCTTCTCTGGCCAGAGGCTAACGTCCCGCCCCCTTGGCCCCGCTAGGGCCAGAATTCCTCCACGAGTGTGTGTGCGAGCGAGCCACGCTGGGATTGCTTCAGACAAAGGTGGCACACTTGCCAGCTGCATCCCTATACCACCTAAAGCGACACATTTGTTCCCCTTCCTCTCTGCCTCGTCGGTCCACCAGGGTGGCGTCGGCCCCGGCGCTGGAGTGGGGCCCTCAGGAGACTGGAGAGTGAATAAAGAAAACGTTTTTCATGCTTTTTTCCGCCTAATGCCTTTTCCAAAAAATATCGCGGGCTTCCGACACAGAAGGTAAGGTTTGCGAAATTCTGAACGCTCGTTTTGGAGAGGCTTGTTGTTGGTACCTGATTCTTCCCTCTCTTTTTTTTTTTCCCCCCTCATCTCCCTTTAAAAATCAGCAAATCCATTCGCTAAACAGCTGCACCTCTGTACTGAACAGATAACAACCTGGGCCAGCCCGGCTCTGCAGCGAGTCAAGGCTGATAGGCCCAAATCTCTGGCCCTTTTTTTTTTTTTTGAAAATGCTAATGACGGAGGAACACGTCCCAAGCCAAAAGCGCTCTTGTAGATCTGTCAATTGCTATTTTGACAGATATTTGCTTGTAAGTACACACAACACTTGTTCCCCGTGTCTTATCTGCGGCGCTGCAGAACACTGACCTACATTGCATCAAGCACAATATGATGCACAAACCCGCGCTGCTCAATACCATTTTTCATTTTCACCTTAAAAAGCGGATGGAGCTCAATGAAATGGCTGAAAATCCAATAAACAGAAGGTATTCTCTCCTAAATAAGAAGTGTGTCATTTTTTAAAAAAGGAGAATCTCTCTCATCTGAAAGCATTTGAATGCCTTCTCAAGGGTTTCTGCGTTAGCACTTGCTGGTGACGAGTAAATATTGAACATAAAGATGCAGCTGCTCCGTTTCTCTCTCACTTACACACATATACGTGCACGGCAGCGGAAGGGAGTAACTTGATGATTTGAGCCAATTTGGGTTTGTTTTTGTCACTTTGCCTATTTGAACTTTTGCCATCAGATCCTTTTTTTGGTTTTTGAATTGTGTTTTGTTTGTAAATGAACACAATTCACTTACACCCCCACAACGAGGAATGAGCGTTGTTTTTGACATAGTGATGTAGTAATTTCCACTGAAATAGATAACCGCTTTTTTTTAAAAAAAATATATTTTTAAGTATGGGGTCTTGCATGGAATTTAAAACCAAAACAAAAAAAATTAAGTTTTGAAAATTGGTAAGATATTTTTATTATTATTATTTATTTTATTTTATTTTATTTTATTTATTTATTTATTTATTTTTATTATTTATTATTTTTTTATTATGTTTTTAGAGGCCATGTAATAGTTGTGTCTTGTTTTGTCAGTATATTTTAATACTTAGTTTTTGAATGTTGGTGAGATTTGTTTTTAATTTATCATGCGTTAATTTTTTTTTTGGGTTTTGTTTTGCCAATATATTGCATTATTTAGCTTTTTAATATGTTCCTTAAGTTCCATGCATTAGTTATTGTCTAATAACTAATGCATGGCCTTGTCTTTTGAGATCCCGAGAAAAAAAAAGTTTTGTTCTGGAGAAACAAGAGATGTGGAAAAATAATGCATGTCCTTGTTTGGTTTCCGCAAGCTTAAACAGCCATTATTTTTGCAATTTTGAATTTTGAAAATCATCAATTTTAAGTTCATAGTTGTTCTCACAAATGAGCCAGATTCAGTTTCATGCTGAAAATCAGTGGACTCTTGTAGGAACCGTTGGTTACAGCTGAAACGCCACTAAACATCTCACTCTCTTTGTTTCAAGTGAAACATGGGAATCTTTAATTGTTTTTTACCATTTCCAACTGTAAGAACGTAGAGGGAAAAATATCCAACGTTTGAATAATGTGCAAGGTAAAGAAAAACATGAAACTAGCCCTTGAGAAGAGGTTTGAGGAGAGTAAACATTTTGTTCCCGCAAACAGCTCGATGCCAATCAGCGATTAATGAGGTGTAGTTGAAAAGCAGCGGCTGAGGGAAGTTAAACTGAGCTGAATTAAGGAGTAATATCATCCTTCACGCAGGTGCTCGCCGAACGAATAACCGCTTTAATTACTGTTATTCAATCACTGCCTTTTTTTTCGTCCTCCACCCCCCTTTCTCTCCCTCCATCTCTGCTATGGCATTATCGGTTTTTCTTGTCAATTCACGAACGCCTGTCGCAAGACAAACGTGTGTGCGGCTGCCGGCGGTGCCCGGCCATATGTGACCTAAAAACACTTCCTCAGTGAGCGCTCATTGTTCAGAGCTGTGAGGAAATGCACCTACAGTCAGTCTTCAAACTCAGTAAGCTGTTATCTCGGTTTCACGTTATCTGCTGGAGGAGCGCGAGTTGCCCTTTGATGGGCGCATCTGCACGTGATATGTGCTCACCATGCAGAGGGTGGAGGCGGGCGGGAGAAACGAACACCTGCTACTGTATTCAGCTCCACAATGGGGATCATTTAGTTTAAGACACGTTTGTTCAGATGGGGACAAGAGAGGAGGGGTGCAGCTCTGTCGCCTCCAACAGGTTGGACGACCCTGGACGCTAGCGGGGCGTGAAGATGCTTCTGCTAGTCGAATGAAAGAGCACAGCATGACTGTCTGTCTACCTCTCTACCTGTCTGTCTGTTTCAGTGTTAGTTTTCTGTCTTCTTTAATTATCTTTATCTATCTGTCTGTCTCTCTATCTGTAAGTCTGTCTGATTATCTGTTTTATTTTTCTGTCTGTTTTTTTAGATGTGTTTCTGTCTGTATATCTATCTACAGTTTATATCTGTCTGTCTACTCTTTGTCTGTCTATTTGGTATAAATAAATCTGTCTGTTTTCTGTGTCTGTCTGTTTATATATCTGCATCTGTTTATTGTGCATATATCTGCCTATTTATTCTGTCTATCTGTTAGGATATCTAAAATGGACCGTGTGACTTCAGTGGTTCAGTCATAATTTTATGAAGCTAAGAACACTTTTTGTGTACAAAGAAAAACAAATGTATAACTATCCCCTTTATATAAACAGCCTGTCTTTCATGTCTATTTGTCCTCGTACTCTGTTTATATATCTGTCTGTCTGTATCTGTCTATTTTTATATCTGTATCTGCCTGTCTGTTGTCTACATATCTGTGTTTTCTGTCTGTCTATAAATAGACAGTCTGTTTTCCTTATTCGTCAACTCTGTCTGTCTGTATATCTGTATGTTCTGTCTTTCTGTCTAAATATAGACAGTCTCTCTTCTGTCTACTCTGTCTGTTTATATATTCATTTGTCTGTCTGTCTGTATATTGTGCCTGTCTGTCTATATATTTTCTATCGCTCTATATATATCTGTTTATCTGTCTTTTCTGTCTGTTTGTCTGTCTAGTACACATGTACACGTCTGTCTGTCTATATATCTGTCTTTTCTGTCTATTTGTCCATCTACTGTCTGTCTAGTGAAAAATAACATGCCAAAATTATTAATGCACTTTCACATCTTCATTCACATTTCATACAGTTGATTGATGACAAATATGAGGCAGGGTAACAACTGACTGCGTGATGGAGCCTAGAGAACATAGTAAGAATGTCCCTAAAATTCAAGATATGGGGCAGAATGCCCCCGTTTGAGTTGTTGTCTAATATTTATAGTTAAGCAATATCGCACGAGTGCAAATGTGATGCTGATCTTATACAACAGTTCAATAAGTAAGAAGTTAAAATCGTGTTATTTTAGACACAGTGTTGTCTGTTTTGCTCAATGTTGCCATTGAAAATATAACGACAAAGCAGAACTATTCGTCTCCAAGCAACACAAAGCAGCATTTCATTTCTTAATGCATGTTTTGAACGAATAGGGTAAACCATTAGGCGTGTTGGATTTAAAGTGGTGTTGCACAGGACGATCGGTGTATGACATCAAAGTACTGTGAGAGCGATTCAAAGGCATGCAGAATCGTCTGCTGTCTAATCGCTCTTGTGGTACTTAGATGTCACACACCGATCAGTCTGATGGTGATGATCCGTTTCAAGTCAAACAAACCTAATGATTCCATGGTCTGTTCATAAAGAACCATTTACTTCACTCCATAGTGAATCAGCCATTGGAACAAATCGAATGAATAAATGACTCGATGATTTAACCATTAAGAGATATACCACCACCTACTGGCAGTTTTAGTTTATTATTCAGAGTCATTTTATTAAATAAATCATTTTATTAAATAAATAATTTCATATTGCAATAGTAGTAGTAATAATAATAAAATAAATTATTAAAAGTATAGTTCACCCACCCAAAAATGACAGTTGTGGCATCATTTTCTCAACCTCGTGGTCCAAAAGAGTATATGTAATAAATTTCTTCAAACAAAATATATAACTGAAGCTATTTTTTGTAATGTCTGTTTAATGCTTTACACAACAATGACTTTAAATTATCTTTTGGGAGTAGTTTCTCAGCCAAAATTTATGTGTGATTAAGTAATTAATTAATTGCCACATCGTGTAATTAATTAAATTTTAAAATTTCAATCGCTTACTAGCCCTAATATACGCTGTATATGTGTATGTCTGTCTGTCTGTCTGTCTTTTCTGTATATTTGTCTGTCTACTCTTTGTTTATCTGTCTGTTTATATATCTATCTGTCTGTCTCGCTGTCTGTCTGTATATTATATCTGACTATATATATCTGTCTGTATGCTTGTCTACTCTTTGTATTTGTCTTTCTACTCTGGCTGTTTATATATCAGGCTGTCTATCTGTCTGTATCTGCCTGTTTTGATATCTGTCTATCTGTCTGTTTGTCTGTCTGTCTCTCTGTCTGTCTGTCCGTATGTATGTCTACTCTATCTGTCTGTCTGTCTGTTTGTTTGTTAGTCTCTGTCTACTCTGTCTGTCTGTATGTATGTCTACTCTATCTGTCTGTCTACACTGTCTGTCTGTCTGTCTACTCTGTCTGTCCGTATGTATGTCTACTGTATCTGTCTGTCTACACTGTCTGTCTGTCTGTCTACTCTATCTATCATCTATCTGTCTGTCTGTCTGTCTGTCTACTCTCTGTCCGTATGGATGTCTACTCTATCTAGCTGTCTGTCTTGTCTGTCTACACTATCTATCTGTCTGTCTACCTATCTATCTGTCTGTCTGTCTGTATGTCTACTCTATCTGTCTGTCTGTCTGTCTACTTTATCTATCTGTCTGTCTGTCTGTCTGTCTGTTTACTCTATCTATCTGTCTGTCTACTCTGTCTGTCTGTCTATCTATCTGTCTGTCTGTCTGTCTGTCTACTCTGTCTGTCTGTGTGTATGTCTACTCTATCTATCTATCTATCTATCTATCTATCTATCTATCTGTCTGTCTGTCTGTCTGTCTACACTATCTATCTGTCTGTCTACTCTCTGTATATCTATCTATCTGTCTGTCTGTCCGTCTGTCTGTCTACTCTGTCTATCTGTCTCTCTGTCTGTCTACTCTGTCTGTCTGTCTATCTGTCTGTCTGTCTGTCTACACTATCTATCTGTCTGTCTAGTCTATCTGTATGTATGTATGTCTGTCTATCTATCTATCTATCTATCTATCTGTCTGTCTGTCTACACTATCTGTCTGTCTGTCTACTCTCTGTATATCTATCTATCTGTCCGTCTGTCTGTCTACTCTATCTATCTGTCTATCTGTCTCTCTGTCTGTCTACTCTGTTTGTCTGTCTATCTGTCTGTCTGTCTGTCTACACTATCTATCTGTCTGTCTAGTCTATCTGTCTGTATGTATGTATGTATGTATGTATGTATGTCTGTCTATCTATCTATCTATCTATCTACCTCTGTATGTCTGTCTACTCTATATATCTATTTGTCTATCAACTCTATGTATCTACTGCATCTATCTGTCTGTCTTCTCTGTCTATTTTTATGTTTTTCCATCTATTTATCAATCCGACTCTGTCTACCTACCTATCTGTCTTTCTCACCATCTCTACCTCTCTTTCAGCAGTAAAGTACTGTAGTTCTCCTCAGTAACGTACAAGGCAATCAAAGGTGATAAATCACTGTGCCAAATGTGCGGTATATACAGTGTTCTGTGAGGTCAGGTGTCTCTGAGATGTTTGAGGAGTGAGGTCATGATGTTTAGCAGCGTGCGACTTGAGTCGATTAACACTAAACAAACGAGGTGCCTGTGTAAGGATGAGTCTCTGCGGAGCCGAGCGCTGACAGGCCCCTGCTCCCGCGGGAGAGCTGATAGAGATGTTATTACATGGCAGAGGAGCTTCCTTGACGCTCTCAGCTCCTGTTATATAATATCTGAGCATGCTGAGTATTACAGGTTACATGTCTGTGAAAATCATATGATATGTCACTCAGATCTGCAGATTGTTTATCTCTACCCCTATATATGTACGTGTTTGTGTATTACAGAATACAAAAAAATCGTCTATTAAGCATTTTGGCTTTTTCCACAAAACAAAATAAGAACGGAATTTATTCTAATTAGGCAGTTTGAATGTTTCCATCCCATTGGTTCTTCTGATGGTGTGTGACTTCATTAATGATCAGCTGTTTGAGTGGTTTGTGATAGTTGTGCATGAGTACCTGCTTCGTCCTGACTAGTGAAGCTTACATTTACAGTACGTTTATGTATTCGGCAGACACTTTTATCCAAAGCGACTCGTGTTGCATTCAAGGTATGAATGTTATCGCATTTGAGCTCTTCCCAGTGGTGGCTGTATGTTGTTGAGATCCAGCTTTTGGATGATTGTGTAAATTGCTATTATTTTGTCTTCTGGGAAATATGTGAATGTCTTACTGCCCTTCAGAAGCTACAAGATATTTACATATTTCCCTGATAAGATATTTCTCATATTTCCAACTCCTTTTAGAGCCATTAAAAAGTGATTTATTGCACCTTTGAATATCTGTATGGTGCTTCTCGTTTTGTGGCGTTCACAGACGCGTCTCCAGGGTCGAGCTGAAACAATGCACCCTTACGCCTGCCCCCCTTGGACCACAAATTCTCTCCTCCCAACCTCACAAACAAACATTTTGGAGCTGATGTCTTAACAATGTATTTGCAACTCCAAAACGCGCATATACACACCTGCAATGCATGCAAACACCCACACACACTCACACATAGACATGATCTGCAAACAAAGCCCTGCCATAGCGAGTGTCACTGCCATCCGCTTTTGTTTGCCTGTCTTCGCAGAAACATTTTCATTCAGAAAAGACCATTGTTTTTGCTGTTGTCTTGTGGAAATTCAGAGTAGCAATTTGTTCATCTCACTATTGAAGGTTTCTGCTAGTATGCATTTTTGCAGCAGGCTTTACCCTGTTAGTCTCTTTTGTCTAACAAGATTAAATGATTTTTGAAACAAAGTTTGATCCTTGAAATCAGGATATGAGCTGTTGTCGTTTGTAACGCCACGGAAAGTGTCATGCCCATACATTATAGAAAGTTTTGCCAAATTCATTGCATGCTTGCTAAAATGGAGAACAAGGCAACATTTATTGCTCGTTTCTGTTTACATGTGTTGAGCCTGTCTGTTTTCTCCCACAGGAGAAGACACTGGCTATGATCGGAATGGCATACTAGAAGTGCAGAATGCATTCTGTGTGCAGTATGTAAACTGTCTGGAATGCCTTGATGACATACTACTTTTTCCAACATGTGCAGCATGCTAGAGCACACTGTATACTACAGTACATCCCACAATGCATTGCACTTGACTCAATTTTCCGTATGTGACTCATTATTGATTTCTAAAAGTTATTTATTTTTTTAAGTGCTAGATTCGATTAAAACAAAATTGTGTTTAAAGATTTTTTTTTTTCTTTAAATCTGTAGTAAAACTGAAATTGTACTGGATATTTTCTGCTGGAAAACTATCTGTTACTTTATGGACAGTAATTTATTATTAATTTTTTTTTTTTTTTTTAATTGTTATAGTTATTTTTGTTTTAGTAATTTATTTTACCAGTTTTGTTTCCCAATATCTAAACATCATTAAATCGAGATGGATTTTTTTTTTTTTGAAAAAAAAAAAAAAAAAATATATATATATATATATATATATATATATATATATATATATATATATATACATATATATATATATATATATATATATATATATACATACATATACATTGAAAAAAATCTATAGTAAATCAGAAAATTTTATGTCATGTGGGTTTTTTTTTTTTTTTTGCTTATTATTTTATTGGACTTCCAGAAGTCATTTATTTTTTAAATGCTAGATTCAATTAAAACAAAATTGTGTGTGTGTTTTTTAAGATATTAAAAAGAACCTGTAGTAAAACAAAATATACTGGTGATTTTATGCTGGAAAATTATGCTACTTTAAATTAATTATTTTTTTTAATATAATTTAGTTTAGTTATTTTTGTTTTTGTAATATAATTTAGTTAATTTTGATTGTTTTTCCAATATCTAAACATTATTAAATCAAGTTGCATTTTTTAAGACTCATTATGTAATTGAAAATAATTATTAATTTATTTTTTAAGTGCTTTTATTAAATCTTTTTTTTAAGATTAAAAAATGTAATGTGATGTAAATTTTTGGACTCATCATTTAATTGGATTTCCAAAAGTTTTTTTTTTTTTAATGCAAGATTCGATTAAAACAAAATTGTGGTGGTGGTGGTGTTGTTGTTGTTTAAGATATAAAGAAAATCTGTAGTAAAACAGAAAATGTACTGGTTATTTTCAGCTGGAAAATTATCTGTTACTTTATGGGCAGCAATTCATTTATTTATGTTTTATAAAAATAATTTATTTTAGTTATTTTTGTTTTAGTAATTTATTTTAGTTTTTGTTGTTGTTGTTGTTGTTTTTCTAAAAATCTATAGTAAAACAGAAAATGTACTGGTAATTTTCTGCTGGAAAATGATCTGTTACTTAACAGACAGCAATTCATTTATTTATTTATTTTAATAATTTACAATCAATTTTGAATGAACAATAACATCATTAAATCAAGATGCATTTACTTAAGATGCAAATTAAAAAATATAAAGACTTGTTTTCTGAGAAATTGAAGAAATTTAGTGATTTTATACTTAGAACAAGAACAATTATCTGTCAGAGGGGTATGAAAACTTATTTTTCCCTTTGAATTGAGTTGATTTTTATCATCCTGTTGGCATATTTGTTCTCGTTTTAATCAAACTCGCTTCATTTTGATCAGTTTCTCATTTTCTTTTTGTTGCGACAACAATAGCTTGGTTTCCATCCACATACTTTGGCAAATTTTGGGAAATTGCATAAAAAATGCTGGATGGGAACTTCAAGATTATTTCTGTTTTGCATCAGTGTACCTGGAAGAACTGATGGTTTTGTTCTCTTGAACACAGGTTTATTTGCAAAATGTTTTTGCAATATTCAGTTTTAATGCATACATTTGCAACATAGATGAAATCTCGCTAATGAAAAATACTATTTGAAATGCGTATCCATGCATAATGGATTGTGTTTTAATGTTTCAAAAAATTGGTAAGTGTAGGATCTCCTCTGCTGGCCCCAGTGTTCACTTCTGTCACGTTTGTACTAATTTACGCCTGTGCAGCATTTGAATAATGAAGTGCATGGGTAACTGCTAAATGCATTCTTAACTATCTGCGAAGACGCGTATCGCGGAGTCTTATGCCCACATTGTTTCTCTTAAGCGTTATGATTAAAATGGAGTAATGGCTCCATTGGAGCTCATTGGTTTGTCAGCGGTGGCTTCCTCGTTGCGCCGTACAACTCTGAACTCCTCGCAAGCGGTAATGCCCCATCCGACAGCGTGATGGAGAGGTGGGTGTCATTACCGTATGTTTAAACAGCCGAGAGAGGTGGCTATCATTTAGTCGAACGAGCTCTCTGTGTGTCTGATGAGATGAGATGGAGAAACCCAGGGAGAGAGAAAGAGACATTTCAGAGGAATTCATTGACGGCGAATAACGTCACTTAATCAAGAGCAGTGGCACTTGCTTACCTTCCTCTTTTTCTTTGCGTTATATGAAGAAATAATCGCATCCCGGTGGAGAATAAATATGGGCTGTGTATATTCGAAATCAGCATCAGCGTTTATCAGCCTGGCATGAAATCACAAGTGTATGAAGTTCTGATAGGCCGTCGGTTGCCACTTAAGATGATTTTAATTGACCAGTGGTAGTGTTCAGGACACTTGATTGAAAACTACAACTATGATTGCAATAGCATATTAGCGTACTACTTTTGCTGCAGTACATACTGTAGTATGTACAGTAGGAGTGCATGGTATGCAAATGTTCTGTAATCACAGGATAACTGGATTTGCCAAAATCTGCAGTATATGACAGAAGCTGACTTAGAAATATCATACTAGCATACTACTGTGTTGTTTTCGTCTTATCTTTTTATGGAAGAAAGGGTATGCTGTTTCAAATTGCACTACAAGATAACTGCGCAGAGTTTTACATCCCACACTGGAAAAAAAAAATGGTGTAGAAGCAGTTTTTACTCAGAAACTGCTAGTACATTTTCACAAATAATTACAATGGCAAGAAAAGTGACATTTGAATGAAATGTTTTTTAGTGTTTTCTTGTAAATTGTACACTGATAATTTTTATTTTATCTACAACCTTTAAAAAAAAAATTCACGCTTGCATCTCTTATATATATATATATATATATATATATATATATATATATATATAATTTTTGTTTTTTGAAATGTAACTGCTTTTTCTTTCAAAAGATTAGACATTTTTACAAAAAAAATTATTTTTAAAACTAAAATATTGAAATAACTGCCTTGTCTTTCAAAAAGTTAGACATTTTTGCACAAAATTTTCATTTATTTTTAATATTACAATTAGAAATATAACTGCTTTTTCTTTCAAAAGATTAGACATTTTTACACAAAATTGTTTTTATTTTTAAAACTAAAATGAGAAATATAACAGTTTTTTTTTCAAAGGGTAAGATATTTTTACAAATATAGTATTTATTTGTAAAACTAACATTTTGAAATATAACTGCTTTGTTTTGCAAAAGATTAGATATTTTTACACAAAATTGTATTTACTTAAAATTAAAATGAGAAATATAACTACTTTTTCTTTTAAAAAGTTAGACATTTTTACACAAAATTTTTATTTTTATTTTTATTTTTAAAATTAGAAATATACCTACTTTTTCCTTCCAAAGTTTAGACACTTTTTTTTTTACAAAAATATTTATTTTTAAAACTAAAATTTTGAAATAAAACTGCCTTGTGTTTTAAAAAGTTAGACATTTTACACAATTTTTTTTATTTATATTTAAAACTTAAATTAGAAATATAACTTCTTTTTCCTTCAAAAGGGTTTTGTTTATTTTTAAAACTATAATTATAACTGAAATATAGAAATATAACTGCTTTTTCTTTGAAGATAACTTTAAAATTGTAATACATTTTTTTTAAAAATACAATTTTTTAACTGTTAAATAAGTACACATTAAGCTACTGTTCCATTCTAAAGCATGGTCAATGATTATATTTGTCCATTACATTTGGTGATGTTGTTTTAAATTGGTAAAAATCATATTTTTCATGATCTAGCACGATGAATTGTCTTATTCAGTCAAGCATGTTGGCTTCCTTTGATAACATTAAACTACTTTCCTCCTAACACTAACAGTAAGTGCACTTCATTTAACAACATTTATCAGTACATGCAAAAGTCTTAATAAAAACAGTTCTACTGTCTGATGTCTTACACTTGACAACATGAACTGTCACTCTTCCATGGAAATGTCAATTTTGCCTGTCAAGCAAATGCTTTCCACCTTCACAGCCAATTTTTCTTTCATAATCTGATCTAAATTCCCAGTAAAACAAGATATGACTTGGAAAAATGTCCCAATTAACTTGAATTCACCCCTAAACTACAAATATACATTCCTGTATATATAGTTATCTCTGCATTTCAAACTGTCGTAGGAGAAAGCATTTTAAGATTGATGTCTATTCTCTCAGGTTCCCATGTGAACGTATCCGTGCTGTGTTTCTCCGCATCAGACGTCATGGTAAACGTCAAGCATTTTGCTGTCTTGTCTGTCTGAACTCTGCGGAAACATTTAGCATAATGTCAGTGGGAAACTCAACATTTTCATGTCTTGCATAATTTAAAGCTCTCTGGCTATAGACTGAGAATCATTAAAGTCTGAAGCGCTGCGGTTTGTACACACGAGCGACTTCTCTCCGAATGGCCTCTCGTGTTCAAAGTTCTGCGGTGGCGACCCGAGCCGAACGATTGCCGTGTCAGCCGTGGAGGGAAATGCAGGAAAGTGGAAGTGACAAAAGTTGGGTGCTTCTTTACTGTACGCGAAGCAATAATGAGTTCCAAATGTTTACTATGCAATCCCCAGGGGCGACAGCCTTCACTAAATAAATTCATGCATTTAGAAAATGCGTCTGTAATAGACGGCGAACTGAATTTTAAAACATGGCCCATATGTTAATGTTCCTTAATGCAGGAAGTTTAAAGGAGTGAGATTTGTTTGAAGAGGAAGATGCATCGTAATCGCAGAATGAAGAATCCGGTTTGCTTCGGCATACACACAAAAAAAAAAAAAAAGACTTGCAGTAGAAACGCCCGTGAGTTGCGCACGGCTCCATTAATTAGCGATCTGCCCGTTACTGCGGCCGTGAACTTAAATTATACCATGTCAAATTACACTCTCTCCATTTACACTGAAAAAAAGCAAAGCACTTGTTACCAAAATACATTCTCGAGTGGAATTGTTTGCACTTAATTTGTTTAGATTCTATTGGAGTGCATGTACAGCCTTTCGCTATTTTGTTTAACAAGATTGCATCGTTTCCTCCTGCTCTGTTGCGCTCAGTTCTTCTGGAGATGGCGGCGTTGCGTCCACAGGCGGCCCAATAAACTGTTCAAACTGAAGAATCTACTGTGGCTTTGGGAAATAAAATTTTCAATTTGCACAACCATTGGAGAGCTGTTTTCAACACCGTCTCGGGCCCTTCTGAGACATCAGGTGATGTTTTTGCAGGCAGTGCTTTTAAATTATGAATATTTTGCTATTAGATTTAGAGGAGAAGAGTAAAATCTACTAACTCATGTCCGGATAATATCATCTAGTTAAATGGTAACAGGCCAACAGAGTGCAGCTTTCTGTCATAAACTTACTTTTCTTGTCATGATGTGTGCTCTACAGGTCTGTGTGGGTTTAATCAAGAATTGCCTGGTTTAAGGTACAGTACTTCTGTTCAGTATTAGTTAACCTATTTTGGTGGAACTTAATCTTTCTCTGTTGTTAGTCATTAAAAAGCATTGTATTCTGAAAAAAAAAAACAATATTTGTAAGCAACATTTTCCTCATTTGCAATTTTTTATTTTTTATTTTCATAGTAGTTAGTTTAACAGAACCCTCAATCATTCATTTATTCATCCATCCATTCACTCACTCACTCACTCACTCACTCATCATTCATTCATTCATTACTTGTGGAAGACTCTTCAATGCATGAAATTTAATACATATATCTTTATTTTTGTCTGTTGTCACAGTAACTTGTTCTGAAGAAATATAGTGTAAGCAACATATGCATACATTTTTTCTTTTGCAAAGTTTTACTTGCAATTCATTCATTCAGTCAGTCATTCATTTATTTTGAGCTGGTAGATGACCCTTAAGGGGAGACACTGCAGGCAAAAACACAGATTTTTCATGCACCTATCAAGTTTGAGATTTTAGGCTTTTTGGATTTTCAGAAAAGTGCTCTTTCAGACTACTGGAAAGAAAACATCCAAAAGACACCGTTAAGTGTTTCTTTTATAGCACTTCTATTTGTATCTATTTGTATCAGTAGATTTCAATTACAATACATATTTTTAAAGGCCGTTTTCTCAAAATGATTTTTTTCTCCTTCACTGAGCCTTAAGTCTCCACTTCAGTAGCACTTACACACTCCGAACTTTACATTTTTATTTCTGTCTATATCCTGAAGGTTTTTACAGAGGGATTTGTTCATATAGAATTTGCTTGATTATATACAACATTTTATTCCCCCCAACCCCCCCAAATGTTGTGAAAATATATTGTTGTCTGTCTGTTCTAAGTATTTTCTGACAAAAATAAGATCCCCAAAATTCCCTCTGTAAAAACTTTTGATTCTAATGTCAAAAAAATTAAACAGCAATTTTGAAACTGACCTCATCCTGTGTTTAGATATTTGTACTAGAACTTTATGCAAATTAGTACATATTTTATTAAATAATGCATCGTTTGCATATTTAAATTGGTTGTATCAGTGTAATCAAGTTAGGCTATTAGTAAAACTATTAGATTTTTATTTTATTTATTTATTTACTTTTTTACCCTATTCACCTGCATTTTGGCCTGGTAGATGCATAAATGCATAGAATACATAATATTTAATGAATATTAAGTACATCCTTTTTTCATTTTTCTTTTTTTCTTTGCATTTTTTCATTTTTATTTTATAGTTGTTATTTTGCAGCAACCCCATTCATTCATTATTTCATTCATTCTTTCATACATTTATTAATGCATTAATTCATGCATTCATTCATTTTGGGCTGGAACATGTATAAATGAACAAAATGCATAATACTGAATAAATACTATTTAAGTGACATATACATATTTTTTTCTTCATTTTTCTTTTTTTTTTTTTTTTTCCTTTGCAATGTTTCATTTTTATTTTATAGTTGTTGCTTTGCAGCAACCCCATTAATTTGTTCATTCATTTTGGGCTGGTGGGTGCATAAATGCATAAAATGCATAATATTTAATAAATATTATTTGTAAGCAACACATACTTTTTTCTTCATTTTCTTTCCTTTGCAATTTTTCATTTTTATTTTATAATTTTTATTTTACAGCAACCCCATTCATTCATTCATGCATTTATTTATTTATTTATTTATTCATTCATTCATTCATTCTTTCATTCATTTATTCCTTCATTTAGGTAGTTAGCTAGCTAGTTAGTTATTCATTCATTCATTTTGGGTTGGTGGAAGACTCTTAAATGCATAAGTCTTAAGAAATATTATTTGTAAACAACACATACATTTTTTTCTTCATTTTTCATTTTTTTGCCTTTGCAGTTTTTCACTTTAATTTTATAGTTGTTATTTTACAGGAAGCCTATTTATTAGGGGTGTAACGGTACACAGATGTCACTATTTCAGTACAACAGAAAAAAAAATCTACTATGCTAGGTTTCTTTTCATTTATTTTAAACAGACAGTAGTACAAATTAAAAAAAAATTTCCCACCTAAATGTAAAAATACTAAATATTACATCAAATTAATATCATATATAGGATATAAAATCTGCAGTACATATATACATACAAGGAATAAATATTAGAAACGTATTCAATTTAGTTAACTGATAGACAAGGGAAAAAAACTGTGCGACACGTAACATAGCCAATATTTGCTGAGATTCAGTTCAGTTTTGTAACAGAAAGAAAACTCAAATGATGAAAGTGACATCCTATTTGTTTTTTGTTTAAGTTGATTTTGCTGGTATGAGGAAAGTTGAAGTAATTGCGCATGCGCACACAAACACAAAACATATCAGTTCCAGGCTATAGCATTGCTAACTTGACAGCGCAGTTGATACTTTACCAAAATAAAACACAGTAAATCGAACATCAGCGCCCGCCTCACTGTGTCACCGTTAGAACGCGACTAAAGTACAAAATCTGCAGTTGACATAATAAATAATAGTTTAGCATTTGGATGCATCGCAAATATGGAAATATTATGGAATATTTGGATTTGTGCCGAATGAGAGAGGTAGGATGCAAGATGGATGACTGTTGCGTGTGCAAGCCTTTAAAGTAACGTTATACTCCTTTGTCAGTGAGAGACGCGTTCAGAATCAGCACTAGTGATGGGTCGTTATTAAACGATTCGTTAATTTTGAACGAATCTTTAATGTGACTCAGGACGAACGAGTCGTCTCGGGGAGTGATTCGTTCAGTCGCACATGCGCAATATCCTATTAGGTTCTGTACTGCAATTAGTTCACCTGTTTCGAGTCTTCGGGGTTTTTGAGCCATTCGTTCATCTTATGGGGCTGTCATGTTATGAACGAACGACTCAAACCCGAAGACTTGAGAGATGAACTGATCAATTCTCTTTCCGGCTCAGACTGCATAGGTTAAGCTTAAGGGGCTGTCACGTGATGAACGAACGACTCGAACCCGAAGACACAAGAGATGAACTAATCAATTCTTTTTCCGGCTCACACTGCATTGGTTAAGCTTATTGGGCTGTCACGTGATGAACGAACGACACAAACCCGAAAACTTGTCAGATAAGAGGCGAGGCTGAGCTAATCATAGACTAAAGACCCAGGTAAACAATGAATGAATCTTTTCTGTTTCTTATAGCATTATAGTTTTGTCTTGTTTGTAGTGTGATCAACGGTTGTGTAAGCAGTAGATGTGTTAGGGAGGCAACACGTAACATTTAAATTATATTTGCTAAAATGAACGAAATGACTCGAAAAAAGATTCATTCATTTTGCTGAATGAGACTCAAAGGTCCGAGTCGGTAAAATGATCCGAACTTCCCATCACTAGTGATGGGTTGTTATTGAACGATTCGTTCATTTTGAACGAATCTTTAATGTGATTCGGGACGAACGAGTCGTCTCGGGGAGTGATTCGGTCAGTCGCATGCGCAACATCCTATTAGGTTCTGTACTGGAATTAGTTCACCTGTTTCGAGTCTTCGGGTTTTTTGAGCCATTCGTTCATCTTATGGCTGTCATGTTATGAACGAACGACTCGAACCCAAAGACTTGAGAGATGAACTAATCAATTCTGTTTCCGGCTCAGACTGCATAGGTTAAGCTTATGGACCTTTCTTACATTTCCGGGTTTCTCATAGCGGAAGTCATCATAGTTGGGTAAAATTTGACAGCAGTGAATGGGACAGTACCACAAAGATATTTTTGGCATTTCCATTTGCTCAAATGGCAAAACAAAAACTACACAATAGTGTTTTCACGACTTTCACTCAAAGGAAAAAAATTGAGAGAGACTGATATCGGCAGTCAGAAGAGAGAACAATGTCAAACTTACCATCCCTCCCATGGACGCGGCATTAGAAACAGCCTCGCATAGCGTTAACTAGTTTTTTTGTAACTTGATGAAAAGGTGATATAATACAAAGGATAGTGTTATAAATGTACATACATATTTTAAAAAATCAAAATATAAAAAACTCTAAAGGATTTATGATGATGATGACCGTTGAAACGCGTCATCACAGGCTTGTGAAAATGGTCCATTGGGCTGTCACGTGATGAACGAACGACTGAAACCCGAAAACTTGTCAGATAAGAGGCGAGGCTGAGCTAATCATAGGCTAAAGACCCAGGTAAACAATGAATGATTCTTTTCTGTTTCTTATAGCATTATAGTTTTGTCTTGTTTGTAGTGTGATCAACGTTTGTGTAAGCAGTAGATGTGTTAGGGAAGTAACACGTAACGTTTTAATTATATTTTGCTAAAATGAATGAAATGACTCGAAAAAAGATTTGTTCATTTTGCTGAACGAGACTTAAAGGTCTGAATCGGTAAAATGATCCGAACTTCCCATCACTAATCAGCACATGGTCACTGTCTAGTGGGCTTTGTTTTCAAGTGCGCAACTCCTGGCATTCGCTGTTCTTCTGCCGGCGGTTATCAAATAGCGTTGCATTACTGCGGGCGCCCCCTTCTAGATTAAGGGGGGAATTGCCTGTATTCGTTGTAAGGCCTCATGCACCGAACCGAGATGCCCGTACCGTCACGGTTCAGTTCGAATACACGAATCGTTACACCCCTACTATTTATGTATTTTTTCATGTTTGTTTTTTGCTGGTGGAAAACTCTTGAATGCATGAAATTTAAATTTTGTAAGTGCATAAATCTTTAGTTTTTTGTTTTGTTTTGTTTTCACAGCTCATGGTATTTGCTAATGAAGGCTATTGGCTATTAAACCCAAGTGGTCTGTCTCCCAGTGTCATTAGAAAATACATCAATATAAGCTTTTTTTTTTTTGTATGACATATTGGTCACATTAGACTTTAAGTTTGTTTTAAAGAAATAGTTCACCCAAATGTGAACATTAACTCACCTTCATGTTGTTCCAACCTGTTGTTATTTTCTTTCTTCCTCAAAAAAGACAAATAAACAGCATAAAACTATCATAAAGGGAGTGCATGTAACTTGTGTGCTATATTTCAAGTGTTCCGAAGTGCTATGATAGCTTTGCTGAAGAAGCCGACAGAAAATGTAAGTAATTATTCACTTATAATCTACTCTGCTCTCTCCGATCACATCAGTCAAACGAAACAGCCATGTTAAACCCTGCAGCTTAAAAACTCCAAACACTCAAAGTGTCTTTTATATTTTGTAGAAGAATAAAAATCATACAGTTTTGGAACGACACAAGGGTGAAAAAACAATGACAACATTTTCACTTTAGGGGGAACAATCTCTTTTTAAAGGCTGTTTCAGTCTCCCATTTTCTAATTTTACTAAATCAGATCAACTAATTGAAAAAGGTAAATGGCTAAATGAATATAATTTATTATTTTACATGACCTATTGTTTCACCAGTGAGTCATCAAGCTACTTTTAATCTTTTAGCCTGACTTAGCTTGAGTACTTTTAATTAGGCCTAATTAATGCACTCATTTATTCATTTATTTTGTGAAGAGTCTCAGATATCTTGAAGTGAGTGATCTTCTTGATTTGCAGTTTACACCACTGCTCTCTAGTGCACTTTTTTGGTAAATGTATGTTAATTCCTCTTATTACATGATTCATTGGTCACGAGTTTATGACTGATGCTGCAGCACTTTCCACAAATAAACCCACTTCAGTGACCTACTACATTAAAAAATTCCCAAATCAAGTTTTTTTTTTTTGGAGAATATTAAGATTTATGTCAACTATTGTTTTATCTGTATATAATTATATCAATTATAATTTCAGTCAACTTAATATACAGTATATATTTTTATAATATATAAATTCTTAATGTATACATATGCATACATATGAATGTGTGTGTGTGTACTTACAAACATCCACACCCACACACACATACATATTTAATTTACCAATAAATAAATAAAGAAATGAATAGTCTATTTTGGCATTTTTCTGGACTTTTCTGATCAGGATTATTTTATTTTATTTTATTTTATTTTATTTTATTTTATTTTTCCCTTTCATATTCTCCATGTTACACATAAAATGTGTATGTATATAATTAAATACATTATAATTTGAATCAATAAGTGTAGAGTATTTTTATACATATATATTGTGTATATACATGTATATATATAATTATATTTATATATATACACACACGCACACACACACACATATATATATATATATATATATACACACATTTTTACCTTCACATTCTCCATGTCACACACAAATTGTGTATATAATTATATAAATTATAAATTTAGTCAATTTAATATACAGTATATATTTTTATACATATTTAATTTAGAATTATATATGTATACATATGTATGTACACTTATGTATAAATTAAGTATGTATAAGTGTGTGTGCATACATGTATCCATCCACACACACACACATTTAATTTTTCCCTTTTACAGTGTATATTTTTGTACATATATAATTCTAAATTAAATATGTATGCGTATGTATGTATACTCATGTATATATTAAATATCTATACATACATCCACAAATACACACACATTTAATTTACCAAAAAAAAAAAAAAATCTATTGTCATTTTACTGAACTTGTCGACAAAACAGTAGAATTTTATTTTATTTTATTTTATTTTATTTCATTTTATTTTTCCCTCCACATTCTCCATGCTGCTGTCTGCTTCTAAATGTTTACAATTTTTGATTAATATTTATCATTAGAAAATATCATTAGAAAATTGTTTGAAAAGGAAAATCTGGATTTTAACTTGTATTTATACATGTCCTAAATTTTACAGGTATGCAAAACATCACATAAAATGAATATAAAATGAATTAATTGACCTCCTAAATTATTATTATTATTTTATTTCTCAGCAAGTTTAAGCACTTTGCTAAATGTGTCAAAAAGGGGACAAAAAAATATTTTAAAAAAATATATATTTCATGTTTTTGAGTCCCTATCTGTTGAAAGTGAGAGTACTAGGCGAGAGACCCACGCAAGTATTTTGTTTTCATTTGTTCTTGGATTGTTTTGCTCCTTTTTAAAGCGTGATCAGTGGAAAAACGTGGGCCGATCAGCAAACAGAACATCAGCCGATAGTCGCCATCACGTCCCCCCTGAAAAATCACTCTAAATTCTGTCCTCGCAACATGGCGGAAAACGTTGCGGAGAAAAAAAAAAACATCTATTAGTCTAGTAATTGCACTGTGATTAGCAGATGTGAGTGTTTGGCATGGAACGGGCTTTCCTGGAGTTTGGAAGACGTGGAGCTACTGCTGCATCCTGATACAATACAGCAGCCTCGGCAGCCATACATCCTTCATGTCTTCCTCTGTCTCTCCACCCACCCCCATGGGTCTCCTCTCCCATCCATCCATTCGCCTCCTCTCCTCTCCTCTGCCTGTCTGGATCTCACC
This sequence comes from Cirrhinus mrigala, assembly GCA_036247105.1. Taxonomy (NCBI): domain Eukaryota; kingdom Metazoa; phylum Chordata; class Actinopteri; order Cypriniformes; family Cyprinidae; genus Cirrhinus; species Cirrhinus mrigala. The sequence goes on from CM070022.1 coordinate 4,294,892, forward strand.
CAGCTGGCTTCATTAGACTCTTCACCATCCCAGATCTGCTGGTTTTGTCTGTTGCACATTTTTTGACTGTTTTATCTTAAGCGCTGTCCATCCTGGAGCCTCATAAATATTTCCCTGGCATTTCTGCATCTGCTCGAACTGGCTGCTAATGAAACAATTCATGTGTCCATTGTACATTTGTTTTTTAATTAATCTTTGTGTCCCGCGTTTATTATTATTATTTTTTTCCCTTATTTAGGGGGGGCTGCTCATTGTTTGCGAGTGAACGGAGAAGCGTGAGCTGGAGGAAGAGAGGATTTCAGGTGGTTTTTTACTTTTGTAAATCATTTCGGCATTCGCCTTTTTTGTTTTCATCATGTTGGACGCGACACAAATGTTGAGATGATGGGATATTTCAAAGCTGTGTCTTTTTAAGACTTTTATAAATATATTCTCCTCAGGCTCAGGCACTAAAACTATAAATTATAACTGGATTATTTATACAATTACATACATGAATTATTAATGATTAAGTGAACAGGTTTTGTGAAACGTTTAATATTTTCCAATTTTAAGACATATGTGATGTGACATAAATTGCCTCGGGCAAAACCCGGTGTTATGGTTTCTCTATAGAAACATTTCAATTATTAATTATTTCCTCTCGTCTTCACATTGTATAACTAAACAGCCATCTTTTCCTCAGTTTCTCTTTATTAGTTCACCTACTGACATTCTGACAATCTAGTGAACTCCAGTATTTAGGAATCTATAAAAGAAAGACTGATCCTTGATATTTGTTATTAAAAATCATGTTTCTGCTATAATATCAGGTCTGAGGATAAAGAATTGGACCCAAATGCATCATTACAACACTGTGTGTTCAGTAGGAATCAGCTGTGTTCACAAGAAAGGTGTCTAATTTATTGTTTGCATAAATTACTCAGCTTTTTATGTAAATGCTGTTCATTCTCAAGTGAAAAACATGTACCATTTTGAGCTTAACAGTTGGACGTCGCCTTTAAAAACATGAAATTAAAATAAAATGATATATGTAAAATAATAATTAGTTATTATTTTATAATAACAGTAATAATAATTATTATTGTTATTATTTTATTATTATTATGTTTTTGTTATCAGTTATTTGTTATTGTGTTAATAAGCAGAAATAATTAAAAATAGATTAGAAATAGAAATAAATGCATAGTTTTGCAATAAAAAAAAACATAAGAAATGTATAAAAACATGAAAACATTAAATTAAAATCACTAAAAAATAAAATGTATAAAATCACAACTATAATAATAATAATCCATTATTGTTGTTGTTGTTATTATTATTATTATTATTATTATTAATGTTTTTTTTTCTGTTCATGTAGTCTAGCAGCTATTTGTTATTGTGTCTATAAGCAGAAATAATCAATAATTAAAAATAGATTTGCCTATTGTCAGGAATAAATGCATAGTTTTGTTTAAAAAAAACATGAAAAATGTATAATAAAACATGAAGTTAAAATCACTAAAAAAAAATGTATAAAATCACAAATATATAGTAGTTAATAATAATAATAATAATTTATGTAAATGCTATTCATTCACAAATGAAAAACAGTTAACAGTTAGACATAGCCTTAAAAAACAGGAAATTAAAATAAATAAAATGATATATTGCAAATGTAAATTAATAGTATTTTTTTATTATAATAATATTATTATTATGTTTTTTTTTCTGTTTTTGTAGTCTATCAGTTATTTGTTATTGTGTAAATAAATAGAAATAATCAATAATTTAAAATAGATTCTGCATATTGTCAGGAATAAATGCATAGTTAATAAAGTAAAAAAACATGAAATTAAAATCACTAAAAAAATGATAAAATGACAAATATATAATATTAATAATACTACTATTTTTTATAAATACTATTTATTCTCAGGTGAAAAACACATACAATGTTGGGCATAAATGCATAGTTTCGTTTAAAAAAAAAGATTAAAATGTATAAAAACATGAAAACATTACATTAAAATCACTAAAATATAAAATGTATAAAATTACAATAATAATAATAATAACAATAATCCATTATTATTATTATGTTTTAGTGCAGTAGTCTATCAATTATTAGGTATTGTGTCGTAAAAGCATATAGTCCAAAACAAAAAAAAAAAATGCAAATTATTATATTACAAATGTGTATATAGGTTTTGCATATTATCTAGCATAAAAGCATATGGGCCAAAAAAATAAATAAACAAACAAATAAGTAAGTAAATAAATAAATAAATAAACGTGACATTAAAATCATATTTACCAAATATGAAAACAACAACAACAACAAAAAAAAAAGATAATATAATATTATACAGTATATCTAGTATATCTTGTTATTGTGTCATAAAAGCATATATCCTCCCAGAAAAAACATGAACTTAAAATGGCTAAAATATTATATTAGAAATAAAAAAAAATGTTGTTTATCAATTTTTTTTTGTTTTGTCAATATCCACAAATAATAATTGAAATAGGCTCTGCATATTATCAGGTATTAAAAGCATAATAATAACTGGTGTTGCACTGGATGTAAAAATGAACCTTGGTCGATCTGTAGTTTCTAAGCAGTAAAGCATTCTGGGTACAGGGCGGTGGGCTGGTTGCCGTGGCACCTGACAGTTATGTCGCCTGTGTGTATGTGTGTGTGTGTGTGTGGAGAATGGCAGCCAGATGGTGGTGGTGGTCTCAGGAGAGGGGAACTGGGGCATAGTTGCCACCGCTGGCATGCGTAGCCCCATCCTGACCTCCCTTTCTCTCAGAGTCTCGAACCGTGTGTCTGACAACGCACGCTGCGACCTAGGAAGGAAACCGCGTAGATAGATAATGCATTTATGCAGGAGATTTCACCGATAACATGCAACACGCATAAAAAAACGAAAGCAGACCCGCTTTCCCTCCGCTCTTAAAACCTCACAGCTCGGCGCAACGCGAGACTCTGTCATTTCTCAAGTGGCAAATCAGCCTGCCGCGTTTGCCAAAAGTGGCATAATGCATAACACTTTGGAAGTGTTGTTCTACATCTTTATTTGCCGGATCACAAAAGCGGGCGAGGTGACAGGAAGAATAGGGGCGACGCGCACGTAACCTAAGGTCCTCGGCGGGCCGCAGCTGCGCCGGGCCGGGCTTTGATTCTTGCACGAGGTTACTTTGTGAAATGATCTAATCCGATGGGTTATTTATGGAGTGTCATTATTTATTTATTTGATTATTTTGTAAATTATTTATCTATTGAATTATTAATCCATCCTCATGACAAGCCCTGAATTATGCATGACTTAATTTGAGATTATTGCATTCAGATGCCACATTGTTGCAGTGGCGGATCGCGTTCGCACGTCACACGTGGAAATTAAATCACCCTCCCAGGCCATTTTGTCTTCATTTGAAACAGAAGCTGAGACAGGTTGCTGCAAGAACATCAGCCTGTTATCAAAACAGGAGCGACTGCATTTATCTTAATGCCAGAGACATGCTCTGACCTTTCCCAGGCCGTTTACGCCTGATGGCCCTCTGCATGTATGTGACCGCAAATCCCATGCATTATTTGTCAGGAGAGGGGAAGGTTTGGCCGTCGACACTTAAATATTTAGCAAGCATTTTTTCTGCCATCCAAAGAATTTGCAACTAAATCTGTTTTATTGGAATTACGAGCTTTGACATCAAGATATGAGTAGCATTTAGGCTCCCATTTAAGGTCTCAACCACCTGTGAAGAATTACTAGTATAAAATAATCATTTAATTTCAGCATTGTTTTTTGAGCATCTCATTAGCTGTCATTTGTTGTTATATCATTAGCCACCGAAAAAAACATCGCCTAGAATTAGTGGTTTTATATTGATGCTATTATTTAAACCCCAGTGGTTTTTCCCCATATTTAAGCTATTTTCATTTGCAATGTCAACTATGAATGTATTCTCCAGTATACACTAAAGTTATTATCTGTTTTGCCTTGAAAACGTGCCAAATTGTCACATATTGATGCAGTATTAGTGAAGTAATCCCTTTTTTATTTTCCATCAGAATATCACACACAGAATGACATTTCCACTAGAGATGCAAAGAGTGCAAGCTACTTTCTGAAGACCATATAAAGCAGTGATAAAGAAAACCTCACACTCTAAGTAAGCAAGATGCATTAAGTTCAGTAAGTAATATTAGAAAGTGCATTATATGCATGCTTCATATTTATAGGTGAAATAATACTTGAGCTATAAAAAAATACGGGCTTAAGTTTGGAAGTATTGCTTTCGTACCAGTTGTGGTTTGCATGAACTGCATCCCAGACCATCTTTTCAGTGGGTTTTGTATGTGAACTAGAGAAATGCACCAGAGACCCCTTAAAAAGTTAGTCTGGGGCTCAGTTTAGAAAAACACTTTCAAACAAACCAATAAACTGAACTCTAAATTCAAACAAATGCACCAAAAATGTGAAAATGCCCAAAGAATGGGACAACCAATAACATAATGTTGGTTTTATATACACTACAGGTCAAAAGTTTGGAATAATTATGTGATTTTGTGGCATTTTGTCCTAATAACCCATAAAGGAACTTAAATTACATCATTTGAATCTGTAAAGGGTCTACTTTTATTTGTAGACTCATAATAAGACTCACAATAACAACAAAACTTCGTGCTATTATAAAATAAAGAAAATAAGCTTTCTTACTGTCTTTTCTGTCTTTGCGAACTGCTCTCTAAAATCTGTCACGAAAATTAACCAAAACAGCAAATACTTGGCACACAGACATGAGAAATATCACTTTCTGTCTTTTCTGTCTCGGTGAACTGCTCTCTAACGATTGACCAAAAGTTGGCGCATTTTGTGGCATTTTAATCTTGATAACCCCTAAAGGAACTTAAATTACTCCGTCATTTTTGATCGTGCAGATAAGAGCAATACATCATTCTGTAAAGGGTCTACTTTTATTTGTAGACTCATAATTAGACTCACATATCAACAAAACTTTGTGCTTTTGTAAAATAAAGAAAACAAACATGGTGCACTTTCTGTCTTTTCTGTCTCCGCGAACTGCTCTCTAAAACGCGTCACATAACCAAAACTCAGCAAATACTTGACACACAGACATGAGAAATATATCTGTAGAAAGCTTGAAGTGTCTACTTTTAAATGAAGTAAGTGTCACCATAAACATGCAAAGTACACATTATCAGTGGCAGTTCACCTCTGTAAGTAATAATAGAAAGCGCATTATATGCATGCTTCCTATTTATGTGTCAAATATGACTTGAGCTATAAAAATACAGGCTTGTGTTCAAGCTTTAAATCATTTGTGAACAGTTTACATATACCACATCCCAGATCATCTATTCTATGGGTTTTATATGTGGACCAGAGAAATGCATAAGAGACCCCTTAAAAAGTTGGTCTGGGGCTCAGTTCAGAAAAACACTTTCATACCAACCAATAAACTGAACTCTAAATTCAAACGAATGCACCAAAATGCCCAAAGAATGGGATGCCAAATGAATGTAATGTTGGTTTTATATACACTACAGGTTAAAAGTTTGGAACAATTTCAGTTTTTAAATGTATATATGTTTTAATCCTCTGGGGTTGAAAAATGCGACGGCACGTTTTGTGGCATTTTTTTTCCTGATAACCCCTAAAGGAGCTTAAATTACTCCCTTATTTTTGATTGTACAGATAAGAGCAAAACATCATTTGAATCTGTAAAGAGTCTACTTTTATTTGTAGACTCATAATAAGACTCATAATAACAGCAAAACTTTGTGCCTTTGTAAAATAAAGAACAAACAGGGTGTGCTTTTCTGTCTCTGCGAACTGCTCTCTAAAACACAAAAATTAACCAAAAGTCAGCAAATACTTGACATGTAGACATGAGAAATATATCTGTAGAAAGCTTGAAGTGTCCACTTTTAACTGAAGTTCGACCATAAACGTAAATTACACATTATCAGTAGCAGTTCGCCTTTGCTGTTTAATTTCAGTACGTAATAATAGAATGTGCATTATATGCATGCTTCCTGTATGTCAAATAGTACTTGAGCCATAAAAATACAGGCTTTTGTTCAAGCTTAAAACCTTTTATGAGTTTGGAAGCTTTTTCCCCATACCATTTGCAATGTGCAGTTCAGATACCAACCAAAGGAACTGAAATCTGAGGTCAAAAGAATGCACCGAAAGTGTGAAAATGCCCAAACAATGGGACACCAAATGAATGTAACATTGGTTTTATGTACACTACAGGTCATAAATAATATAATAATTATGATTTTAAAAGTTCTTAGTCTCTTATACTCATCAATGCTGCATTTATTTAAATAATGTAGTAAAAAAGTTTAATATTTTATTGAAATTTAAAATAACTGTTTTCTGTTTGAATATATTTTAAACTGTAGTTTATTTCTGTGATGCAAAGCTGAATTTCCAGTATCATTACACCTTCAGAAATCATTCTGATGCTGATTTGCTGCTCAATTATCATTTATTATTGGTACTCAATTGTTAATGATGGTTCTTATTTTCTGAACAGAAAATGAAAAAGAAAAGACATTTGAAATGGAATGTTTTGTAACACTGTAAATGTCTTTACTGTCACCTTTGATCACTTTTTAATGCGTCTTTATGGATTCTTTTTAACTTTTAAATAGTATTAGTAATAGTATCATAGTTTCCACAAACATATTAAGCAGCACAAATGTTTTCTACATTGATAATAATAAGAAATGTTTTTAGTTTGGTGTGCTTTTAAACCATTTTTAGTCACATGTAACTTTTTAAAAAGTACTTAACTGAGGTTTTTACCAAACAAGGTGTGTTTTAAAGTATGACAACATTTGTGTCATTTGAATTGCTTTGCAATTAACCTGAGAAACCCAGAATAATAACCCTGAACCTGAAGCAAATACAATAGCAATTAACCCAACCATATGGTTTTTGTTTAGTAAATTGCATTTGGGTTACGATGTGAAAAGTAAAGGTGAGGCGTTCTGATAACCTAGACCCTCATACTGATTCCTTTATCTGTTATTCCCCTCCCGATTTTTGTCACACCACGCCGTCGATTATCATTGTGGATTATATCCATGCTTTGGTTCTCCAAGGATGCGGTTTCTCCGCTACTTGTGGAGCTGAAGCGTCATGTTTGCTTGTCTGCATGCATCTGTCTCTACTCGATGCTTAATTCGAAATCCGTGTGTCTGATTTAAAAGCACGACTGCAGGTCCTTCATCAACACTTAGCGCTCGGTTTAAAACTTGCGAGACTGTGCCTTACCTATAAAAAGTGGAGGAAACAGTAAAGCGGGAGACGTATTGTTAAGTGTGCTTCTCTCTTCTCACTCTCGCCGTAATGAAGCATTCATTATGATTATTTTATAGGCCTGAAGTTTTTAAAAACTACAAGAATGCATTACTCTGCATAATGAACAGCTGTTGTGGCAACAAGCACATACATTATGCATAAAAAATTATTTCAATTTTGATTGTAGATGCTGATTTATTGAGACAAGTCGAGCTTACTGCCGTAATGGAGTTGGGATATGCTTCTGTTGTGTTATTTCCATAATTAATATCAGGAAGCGCGTTATATGCATGCTTCGTATTTATATGTCGAATCGCACTTGAGCCATAATAAATACGAGCTTGCGTTCCAGCTTAAAACAGAAGCCTGTTAATTATGCATCAGACCACAACTACAAAATAATAAATACATAATCTTTCGTATTTCGCGTGAGCCTTTTAAATGCATTCTGGAGACGCACTGGAGACAAGGGTTTTTTTTTTTCGCTGCGATATACATGCATGTTCTTTTTTGAAGAAAGTGAGAACGAGTGGTGTTACGACGCAACTCTGTAGGGAAGAACTTGTCATTTGTATGAAAACTGTGAATTGAACTTGCATTGCCAGTTGACTGTCAAGAGCTTTTGCGTGGTATAATTGAGCTAATATGATGAGTGAAAGTTCATGGAAAGCCAAAGAAGATGCCCACGTCTCGATCCCGAGGTCCATGTGCGGTTTTCGACGCGTTTTAGCGCCGCATGGGACGAAGCACAGTAGAATTAATGATTTGAAGACACGTCGTTGATAAATAATTTATTCTGGCCCCAAGGATGGTTAGGAGCAGAGTAAAAGACTAATAAATCATTTGTGGCGCTGCTAGTTGTCACTTTCGATTATTTCTGGCTTTGTGATAAACTGCTGCACCTGCCAGCTGCTGTTTTGAGTCAGAGCGGCCAACTTTCCCCAAAAGTAGTCACCCTTTCTTCAACCAGCACTTCCTTCCTGTGTGATGATTCATAGCTGCCGCTTCCAAGCCTGTGATATTGCAGCGGCTGACAGTGGAGCTCTATGAGTCCTGGATGAAATGATATTCCCGGGAGAGTTTCCCAAAAGAGTTTGGTGATGAAGTGTGGCATATGGGTGCTCTTTAAAAGTATATGACCTAACTGGGGGTCTATTATTCCCACAGGACCAAAACAGTGCTGTCAGTCATTTGCACTTAATTGGGTTGTGTTTATAGGTTGGTAATGAAGTGGCTTTTAGTAGCGCCTTTATTCCAGCTGAATATGGAGACCTAAGGATAGGCCCACAAAGAGAATGCATATATTTTGTGGTTTTTTTATGCTGGGTATGGGGGAAAATAGGGTTTTATTGAAATATGGTAAAATATGTTCAGAGTTCTGATAGAAGAAAGATATTTTGTTTTAAAAGTAATAAAGGACGTGTCAAATTTTGGGCATTCGGCTTATAATTATGAAATTCACCAGTTGCCTACAGGTTGATGTTTGCATACACATTTATTTTTACACACACAATTATACATGTATGTATGTGTGTGTGTGTGTGTATATATATATATTTATATATATTTTAAATGTATGAATATGAAATAAATCAAATAATCTAAAAAAGTTGTATTTTTATAAATATGAAATATTGTATTTATTAAATTTAAAAATAAATGAACTTCAATAGTTTTAAGGCTATTAAAGATAATAAATAAAAAATTTAATTGAAGCAAATTTGTATATATATATATATATATTTATATTTGTATATATGTGTGTTTTCTTCTACAATATCCTATGATATCAATACCTATGGATAGGTGGTTGTATACATAACATTTATTTTTACATATATATGTATTTTAAATGTATGAATATGAAATAAATCAAATAATATAAATAAAAAATGTAATTTCTATAGATATGAAATATTGTATTTATTAAATTTAAATTTTAAATGATTTAATTTATTAAAGATTAAAATAAAAAAATTAAATTGACAGCTTGCTTTTTTCTTTTACAATATCCTATGAATACCTATTGATTGGTGTTTGTATACATGGCTATTGATTTAAAATTTAAAACAAATCCAATATAAATATTTTATTTTCTATAAATATTAAAGTATAAAAAAATATATGATATGTTAATATTACATAAATATATTTATTTAATATGTATATTTATATATTGATATATATTTAAACATTAATGTTACAATTAATATTATTGTAAATACTGTAGTATTTATTCTATTCAATTTAAAGCTATTAAATAAAATAAATGCTTTTTTAATAAAGGGAGAGAGTCAAGTATTGACTATTAATTATTAAATATTGTAGCTTTTATTCAATTGAATTTTATTGAAGATTGTATAAATCCGTATTTCTAGCTGCATGTCCTTTTCAGCTAATGAAGGACCTCTGTTGTACATTTTCATGTAAAAAAAAAAGAAAAAGTTTTTATGTAGCTCAGCCGGCAGCAATAATGATGCCAGTGTCATGAGTTTGATTCCTAGTAAAATCTATAGCACAGCAAGTCGCTTTAGATGAATAAATGTAAACGTTTCGCCCTTGTTAATCGCACATGTCGAATGATTATTTGCATAACGCCTTGTTCTTGAGCATCGGTTACTCCTGGCCCTCGGGAATCGACGGCAACAACGAACCCTCGAGCGGCATCCAAACCCCGAGAGTCGTCGTCGTCCTCGGGGACGCGGCAGCCCGCCTGAGCACGTGACTCGGATTCTTCCCCTGCACGTTTCAAAAGAAAGTGATTCAAATGTTAATTAACTGTTACTTATAGCCGACGACCTCCAGCGCATTTGCCACCTGTGCCGGAATGAGGCGAAATGGCCCTTGAAGCCTGGAAGTGTTGAGCAAACAGTCCTCGGCACAAGGTGCAATCACTGCACGGAGAGATCGGCGTGCCACCGGCGGAAAAAAACCCCTGCGTCTGCTGCGCGTGGAATCTTATTAGGTAATGACAGAGTAGGAGGTAATCAAGTTGAGATTGTGTCTTTCTCAGAAAGAGGACAAAAGGAAGCACTGGAATGGAGGAGCTCATTCGAAGAGATGAGATGAATGTATAAGCAAATTGAAAGCTGAAAAATTTCCACGTGGATCTCTCTTGAAAAAACGGCCCTCGTCTCTTCTCCTTTTCTTCGGCCCCCCGAATTAGTTCCTTCAGAACCTGTTAAGGGTTGAAAGGAAATAATATGTTGCGAATTGTCTTCTCTCTGAACTGATTAAGTCAATGCTTATAATCATAGCTCCTTAAAAAACATGTCTAGTGTCAACCCATCTCGCCCTTTTTTTTATGAACATATAAATTACACTGATTAACACTGTTGAGCACTGGTATGTATTTTCACTTTTATTTCAATACAACAGATTGCATATTGTAGCGATGTGAAAATATGTTGCGAGGTGCAAAAATGTCTTTTTAATTCTGTGCCGCAACAACACGTTGCCATTGTTAACATTCAGAGACGTGTCAGGACGTCCATATTTTGTCACACATTGAAATGAAACCAGAGCGACGGTGCGCTTGGCAAGCAGCCCGTCAGTGTTTACCACGCCACCGCGACGCCTTTGTTTTTCATTGCTTTGCTTTGTTTTACGGCCCCGTTCGCTTCCAGAGAAAAACTTGCGCCGCTTTACCAGATGCCACTACTGGTTTTCGGCTGAAAAATGACCATTTCCGGTCTGATCTGGCCTGATTGTGTTGAAGCAGGTGTGTGTGATTTTCTGCATGCTAAAACGCTTTCTCCTTTCTCCATTCTCCTTTCTTAAAGGCTGAAGGCTGATTTCCCAAAAAAAGTGCATTAAAAATGGATCACTGTTTGGCATCTGTTTGGCAGGCCAGTGGCGGACAGTAAGAGTTTTTTATTATTAAATATTAAAATATATACTACAGTGCAAAAGTGTAGATTTTTTACAATTTGTTTTTTTTAGTAAATATTTTTATTCAGCAAGGAGACATTAAATTGATCAAAAGTGACAGTAACAAAAATAAAAATATATTACACAATTATAATCAAAAATGTTTCTAAAGCAGGAAATATTAGAATGATTTCTGAAGAATGATATATGATGCTGAAGACTGGAGTAATGATGCTGAAAATTCAGATTTGCATCACAGGAATAAATTACATTTTAAAATATATCAAAATAGAACACACTTATTGTAATTTGTAATAATATTTCATAATATTTCTATTTTTACTATATTTTTAATCATATAAATGCAGCCTTGATGAGCATAAGAGACTTTTTCCCAAAATGTTTAAAAATCATACCATATAATTAACTATTATTATTTTTATTATTATAAAAATGTCAATAAAATATCTGTTAGAAATTTTTATATAATTTATACCAAATGAATGTGTGTGTGTGTATATATATATATATATATATATATATATATATATAAATGAATTTATTTGTAGTGCTGTCAAACGATTAATCACGATTAATTGCATCCAAAATAAAGGTTTTTGTTTACATAATATATGTGTGTATAAAAATGTGTGTGTATAATCATATTTATTATGTATATATAAATACACACACATACAATATATATTTTGAAAATATCTACATGTATTTGCACAGGCTAATCAGTGATGATGTTCTTTGATAATGTTAGGCTGCTTTTAGCCTTATGCTTGAGCTGGTTTCGGGCAATGAAACTAAGTATGTAAATAATTAAATACATTAGCACGATAATATCATGTATTGCCGATCTCGCAGGCTGAAGATAGGACCCAACACTACTGTAGCGTATTATTTACTCACCCTCCATGCATCCTAGGTGTATATGACTTCCTTCTTTCAGACGAATGCAATCGGAGTTAAAATTTATCCTGGCACTCCCAAGCTTTAGAACGCCATAGACGAGTGTTTCTCCTCATCAGTCCAAAATAAGTCCAATAATATGCATCCATCCATAATAAAAAGTGCCTCACAAGGCTCCGGGGGGTTAATAAAGGCCTCCTGTAGCGAATTGATGCGTTTTTGTAAGGCAAGGCAATGCAAGTTTATTTATATAGCACATTTCATACACAAAGGTAATTCAAAGTGCTTTACATAAAAGGATAATAATCATAAAAACAATAATAAAAACAATAATCACAAAAAAGGGAGTAGAATAATCATAAAAACAATAATCACAACAATAAAACAAAAAATGTAAAAAAAATTATTTAAAAAATAAATTTAAGACAGTTAAAAATAGAAAATGATTTTATTTGTAAGAAAAATATCCATTTTGAAAACGTAAGAATCACTTTAATCTAGCTAGCGCTAACAGTTGTACATAGAACTTGCTTCTTTGACAAGGGGCGTGGCAGTACTGAAACACCGTCTAAGCTGTTCGCCAATCGCAACGTAGTGGGACAGCTAACCAATCACAACATATTTCGTTTTTCGGAAGGCAGGCCTTCATTAAATCCGGAACTAATCGAGGCCTATGTGCCTGGCTGGGAGAAATGTAATTTAATAATGTTAAAAATAATGCGTTTTTCAACCCACCAAGCATGAAAGCATGTTCTAGTACACCCCCAAAACAAAATCAAAACTTTGTAAAAGAGCATAATAGGACCCCTTTAAAATATAAAGATAACATATTTTTCGTGAATATATCCATGCATGTGTGTGTATTTATATATACATAGTAAATATACACAGCACACACACATATATTATGTAAACAAAAACTTGGATGCGATTAATCGCGATTAATCACAATTAATCGTTTGACAGCACTAATTTATTTATATAAAACACTATTTATATGCACTATTTCAAAGAGAAGTGGCACAGTCATATATAAACATTAAAAGCAATGACTTCCAGGCCTGCAGGACAGATGCAGACCGATGCACAAGAGCATCCCGTCGGTGTGTGCGAGTGAAAGCGCTCTTGCAGTCAGGGCCCGCTGGAAGTTGTGCATAGGCAGAGCTGCATTAATTGGAGGTGTCACGGCCTTCACCGCAGCTTTCACGCTTCACTCCCCGCCTAATGTAAATTAGAGGCTACACAAGTTATCCATTTGAGATATCGAGCTGGTATAGAGATAAAGCCGTGCACTTACTCTCCGCAGGTGCCCGGGGACCACGCTCCGTTTATCTGTCACCTGCATTACTGCACACAGCCACTCGCTGCAGGTGCCATCAAATATTAAACGCTAACCTCCTTTCCTTAACTGACCAAACCAAAGTGGTCACTTGGGCCCTGAGGCGAGCCAGAGAGTTTTTCTTCACTTCAATTTTCTTTTATTTCGAAACAAAACAAAGCATGGTCGACTGAGGCAGGCCTGCTTTCAGGAACGGTGATCTGTGAGGTACTTTTCAGCTCACAGTAGTTCCTCACCACTGTCGCCTTTGGCTTGCTTAAAAGACTTTTAATATTTAGTAATATTATCAGTTTGACTGCAATATCGCACAAGAACAAAACTTGAACTGAATTGAGCTGACACCCTGAGAAAATTTGTTTCATAATTAATGTCTATTGCAACATCGACACTGAACTAAATCAACGCTGAAGCGACTTGAGTTGAATAATGCCGCTGTTTTAGAATAGCTGTTCACACAGAATGCGTTTTTCCATTTCAATGTGCTACTTTTCCAGTGTTTTTCTGTGTAAACGTGGTAGAGGACATGTATGACACGTTTTTAAGATGCTGTGTCAAGTTAAAATTAACATTTTTAAAATCAAAAAAATCAAAAACTTTTTAAATTAAAAACTTTTACATGCATCAATGTCAGTTCCAGAATCATGGACCAATCAAAAGACAGCGGAGGTGGGGCAAGTGTTGCAAGCTTTTGTTTACAGTTGCAAGTTGGCATGGCAACTGTTTTATTTGACAGCAGCATGGCAGAGGATACCCTAAGTAATGGCTGCGTCCGAAAGCTCTAAGGCAGGAAGGCATCAAGGCGCGTCTGAATACAAATTTCACTTCCTGTCTCCAGAGGTACCTTCTTCTGATCATATTTTGAAGGCAGCATAGATGTATCCTTCGCTGCCTTAGATATCCCACAGTTCTGTGCCTTCCATTCCGTGACGGTTGAGCTAAAAAAATAAAGATGGCGTCCGAAAGTTGCGTTTGGTGGTCAGTTTGTGTGTAAATGTATATTTCTGACTAACCTTTTGCACTTTTGATGTTATTTCTAGAGAGAAATCAGTATTATAGTATCTAAATAATTGTTTAGTTATCATCAAAACTCGTTCTATTTTGTTGTAGATCATTAAACCGTTACGCTGCCTCAGAAGCCTGTCCGAAATCAGTTTCATGAGGTGCCTTCGTGCAAAAACGCTGCCTGCAAAGTCATTGACTGACAAGGCAGCGAGGCAGCAAGTCAGCTGTCTAAGCTTTCGGACGCAGCCAATATAAAACTTCTTTAAGCGATTATTTCAATCTCTTTTTTAAAAAAGAGCCTGGCTGCATTTTCAGACGCAAACATAGGTGTAAATCACGTGAGGTCCCCCCTAAAAATATCATTACAAGCGACTCTGTGTATTGTAAATAATACAATGGACATTGTATATACTTAAAATAACTGTAGGTAGTAAAACAATATAAACACGAAAAAAACGTTTTAAGTTCAGAAATGTTTTATGTCCCTTGCCTAACAGTGGTTTGGTCCACTGCATGCTTTTCCCTCCTTTACCGATACACAAACGAGTCTTGGTGGGAGAGCGTTTTCTGTACATTACTACTGAAAGTTTTTCAGTAGTTATGTGTAAGTAAATTAGGCTGTCAAGGCTATTTTATTCACTTTAAACATTGGGGAAGTGATTCTTTCTCTTTAATACAGATGATGCTGGATCATTAATAAATTTGTCATGACAAAAAATTATGATATCCGATGTATTTTTCTATGAGCAATTATAAGGTTACTAAGCTTAGTTTGCCATAGCTTGTCACCCACTAACTAACACGGTGATGATTTGCTATTAGGTTAATATTGTAGACCTACCGATTTTTTTGGTGTGAGTGGCAGATCAGTGGGCTTTCTGCAGTTGAATATCTAAATAAGAGATGTCCCAGACGAAAACTAAAATACTATATGGAGTACGCAAAATAAATTCAATAATTATAATATGACCGCGTGATGAACCTATGAACCGAACTCATATTTAAACAGCATGCTACACATATTTATTCTTACAAGTAAAATTTTGGCTGTATTACTTGTGTCCCCTTCAAAAATTCCTCTTAAGAAATTTTATGTTTATTGTCCCCCCCTACTGTTAGATGAAATTTACGCCCTTGGACAAAAAGATGCATTCTGTGTGAACGGCCCCTTACTGAACTGAATTGAATCAACATTGGACTGACGTAAGCTGAATAACGACACTATTGTCTTCTGTAGAGCTGAATTGAACTCACTAATTGATTAACTTCACACAATTACTGAACTGAACAATGCTATCTCATGACCAGTTCGTACATATTTTTAATGGTGGATAATTCGTACAAATTCATACAATCTCACTTGTCTGATTTTGTACAGTTTCTGTAACCATTAAGTTTAGGGGCATGGTTTGGTGCAGTCCTTTGTACAAATTTGCCACCTTGTATAATATATACGATTTTTCACAAATTGTATGAATTCATATGAGTGAGATCACACGAATTTGTATAAATTAGACACCCTGTTAAATACAGTCAAACCAAAAATTATTCAGACTCACACATATAAGTTTTGATATTTTTTTCCTAGTGGGTGCAGAATGCTATAATTCATTTATGTAAGTGAGGAGAGGAAAATAAAGTAAACTGTGACATATTATACCCAAAAATTATTCATATAGTGGACTACCAGTAAAATTGATAAAAATGTGGCACCAAAAATTTGACGCTTTGACCTGACCATGTTTTGTTACATACCTTTCTATCAAAGTCATCTGACATGATGAATGAATTTGAACAAGATGAATTTGTTGTGACACAGATTAACTCGAGTTTTGTCTGTGATAAACTACACTGTTGTACTTCTATAGAGCTGTTTCATAGTTTAATTAAATTAGTTTCATAATTGATGAATTTTGCAAAATCTACACTGTTATTGAACTAAACTGAATCAACACTGAAGCTGAAAAACGACACTATTGTCTTCTGTAGAGTTACTTGTAGCAGAACTGACCTTACTAATTGCTAAACTTTAGTTATTGAACTGAACTGAATCAGTATTGAACTGACTTGACCCGAATGACACTTGTCTTTTAAGAGCTGCTTTACAGTTGAATCAAATTTTACTTGAACTGAACTGAATCAACACTGAACTGAATACGACACTGTTGTCTTCTGTAGAGCTGCTTAAAGCTGAATTGAACTCACTAATTGCTGAACTCTACAGTTATTGAACTGAATTAAATCAACATTGAACTGACTTGACCTAAATAATGATACTATTGTCTTTTAAGAGCTGCTTTATAGTTGAAACAAATTTTAAACGATAAATTTTGCATTTTGCAAAACTGTTACTGCACTGAACTGAATCAACATTGAACTGACTTGAGCTGAAAAATTACACTTTTATCTTCTGTAGCTGAATTGAATTAGTAATTAACAGATTTTGCAATGTCAACAGTTATTGAACTGAATTGAATCAACACTGAACTGAATAACGACACTATTGTCTTCTGTAGAGCTGCTTATAGCAGAATTGAACTCACTAATTGCTGAACTCTACAGTTATTGAACTGAATTAAATCAACATTGAACTGACTTGACCTGAATAATGACACTGTTGTCTTTTAAGAGCTGCTTTATAGTTGAATCAAATTTTAAATTATACATTTTGCATTTTGCAAAACTGTTACTGCACTGGCTTGACCTGAATGACACTATTGTCTTTGGTTGAATCAAATTTTAAATAGTAAATTTAGCATTTTGCAATTCAGTTACTGAACTGAATCAACAATGAACTGACTTGAACTGAAAAATTATACTTTTATCTTACTTCTGTAGAGCTGCTTATAGCTAAATTGAATTAGTTTCATAATTAACAGATTTTGCAACGTCAACAGTTATTGAACTGAACTGAATCAACACTGAACTGAATAACGGCACTATTGTCTTCTGTAGAGCTGCTTATAGCAGAATTGAACTTGCTAATGGACGAAATTTACAGTTAAATAGCCAAAATGATTCAACATCGAACTGAATTGAGCTGCATAACGACATTATTGTCTTCTGTAGAGCTGCTTAAAGCTGAACTGAACTCACTAAATACTGAACTCTAGAGTTATTGAACTGAATTGAATCAACATTGAACTGAATTGAACTAAATAACAACACTGTTGTCTTTTAGGAGCTGCTTTATAATTAAGTCAGATTTTAAATAAATTTTGCATCTTGCAAAACTGTTACTAAACTGAACTGAATCATCAATGAACTGACTTGAGCTGAACAATGACACTTTTATCCTCGGTAGAGCTGCTTATAGCTGAATTTAATTAGTTTCATAATTTACAAATTTTGTAAAGTCATTAAACTGAATTGAATCAAAACTGAACTGAATACGACACCGTCGTCTTTCGTAGAGCTGCTTAAACCTGAATTAAACTGTTTTTGAACTGAATTGAATCAACGTTGAACTGATTTGAGCTCCATAACGACACTATTGTGTTCTAAGAGTTGCTTTATAGTTTAATCCAAATTTTAATTTTAAATTCTTCATTTTGCAAAACTGTTACTGCACTGACCTGAACTGAATCATCAGTGAACTGACTTGAGCTGAATAACGACACTTTTGTCTGCTTTTTGGAGCGTCGACAATTATTGAACTGAACTGAATCAACACTGAACTGAATAACGGCACTATTGTCTTCTGTAGAGCTGCTTATAGCAGAATTTAACTCGCTAATGGACAAAATTTACAGTTAAATAGCCGAAATGATTCAACATCGAACTGAATTGAGCTGCATAACGACATTATTGTCTTCTGTAGAGCTGCTTAAAGCTGAACTGAACTCACTAAATACTGAACTCTACAGTTATTGAACTGAATTGAATCAACATTGAACTGAATTGAACTAAATAACAACACTGTTGTCTTTTAGGAGCTCCTTTATAATTAAGTCAAATTTTAAATATTAAATTCTTCATTTTGCAAAACTGTTACTGCACTGAACTGAACTGAATCATCAGTGAACTGACTTGAGCTGAATAACAACAGTTATTGAACTGAATTAAATCAACATTGAACTGACTTGACCTGAATAATGACACTGTTGTCTTTTAAGAGCTGCTTTATAGTTGAATCAAATTTTAAATTATACATGTTGCATTTTGCAAAACTGTTACAGCACTGAACTGAATTGAATCAACATTGAACTGGCTTGACCTGAATGACAATATTGTCTTTGGTTGAATCCAATTTTAAATAGTAAATTTAGCATTTTGCAATTCAGTTACTGAACTGAATCAACAATGAACTGACTTGAACTAAAAAAATTATACTTTTATCTTCTAGAGCGGCTTATAGCTGAATTGAATTAGTTTCATAATTAACAGATTTTGCAACGTCAACAGTTATTGAACTGAATTGAATCAACACTGAACTGAATAACGACGCTATTGTCTTATGTAGAGCTGCTTATAGCAGAATTGAAGTCGCTAATGGACGAAATTTACAGTTAAATAGCCAAAATGATTCAACATTCAACATTAACTGTCTTTATTCAGCTCAAGTCAGTTCACTGATGATTCAGTTCAGTTCAGTGCAGTAACAGCTTTGCACTTTTGTCTGCTTTTTGGAGCGTCGACAATTATTGAACTGAACTGAATCAACAGTTTGGATTCAACCAAAGACAATATCGTCATTCAGGTCAAGCCAGTTCAATGTTGATTCAATTCAGTTCAGTGCTGTAACAGTTTTGCAAAATGCAACATGTATAATTTAAAATTTGATTCAACTATAAAGCAGCTCTTAAAAGACAACAGTGTCATTATTCAGGTCAAGTCAGTTCAATGTTGATTTAATTCAGTTCAATAACTGTCGTTATTCAGCTCAAGTCAGTTCAGTTCAGTGCAGTAACAGTTTTGCACTTTTGTCTGCTTTTTGGAGTGTCGACAATTATTGAACTGAACAGAATCAACACTGAACTGAATAACGGCACTATTGTCTTCTGTAGAGCTGCTTATAGCAGAATTTAACTCACTAATTGACAAACTTTACAGTTATTGAGCTGAACTGAACCAAAACTGCATAGATTCAAGCTGCATAAAGACATTATTGTCTTCTATAGAGCTGCTTATAGCAGAATTAAACTTGCTAATTGACTAACTTTACAGTTGTTGAACTGAACCAAACCAACCTGAGCTGAATAGTGACACTAATTGACTTTTTAGAGCTGCTTTACAGCAGCATGTCAGCAATATGTCTCATATTGGATGAAGTGTGCAGCATTTATGCTGTTATTATTGCTATGAAGCTGCTTTGAAGCAATCTGCATTGCGTAAAACGGCCTAGAAAAATAGCTGGCTTGACTTGACGAGAGCGACACCGGAGGGATTTCCGCCGCCGACACCCGAGACCTCGCTTAACGCTACATTTAGTCAGCAATTTCATGAGTTTTACCTTGGCTGTTTTAGTTTAGTGCTTTTGAATGTTGTCCTATCTCTCACATCATCAGAGAGACCATCTGCCCTCGGGCCCGTCAGAAGGGCGGCGCAGCGCCTCCGTCGGCTTTGGCTTCCGGCGACGGACACGTAAGTGACAGCAGGCCGCTTTACGTCTGCTCGCTGACACGCGCCTAATCTGATAACGAATGGGGACAGGTTGCGTTCCCCGTACCTGGCAAGTACTTCCCAACCTGCGTGCGTGGATTTCCTCGGAT
Organism: Cirrhinus mrigala; assembly: GCA_036247105.1. NCBI lineage: Eukaryota > Metazoa > Chordata > Actinopteri > Cypriniformes > Cyprinidae > Cirrhinus > Cirrhinus mrigala. The sequence continues at coordinate 4,315,060 of CM070022.1, forward strand.
AAGACCCGTCTTGGCAACCGCTGGGATCCTCTGGAGAATAGTTATAGGGTGATTAATCATTGTTTAGGCGCGGAGTGTGTGGGAAGAATGGGAAAGCGGCGTTTCACACCTCTGAGGCAATTAATCCCTGTGATCTCCACCAGGTTTGTCTTGTAGATAAGTCAGGGTACAAAACTGTTCCTAATTTATCAACCCACTCATGCCATCCGGCATAAAACACACAATTTATTTCCAATCATTTATAGTCAAATTTTAAAAAGAGTGACTTTGCCACATCCAAGTGTGCCTTATATTAGCTTCATATAAACTAAGTACCCGAGATTACAATGGGAATCTTGTTTTATTGTGCACATCTGGTCGAGTCACAATGCATTTTCTCATTTGCAAGCTAAATTTTGGAGCGAATGTGGCATAAATCATTTTACTAATAAGAAGCGTTAGTGACGTGAAGCCATCTCGGAACAAAGGAAGAACATATGGCCTTAAAATCACACGGAGGTACCTAACCTATGAGAGGATGATATTAGGAAAGTACTTTTATAAAAATACTTTTATTCAGCAAGCGCACCATGGGCTGATCAAAAGTGAGAGTAAAAACATTTATAATGTAGCAAAAGGTTTATTTTTCATCAAAAAAATCATATCACGGAAAAATGTGAAGCAGAAAAAATGTTTTCAGCATTAAGAATAGTAATACATGTTTTTTGAGCAAATCAGCATATTAGAATGATTTCTGAAGGATCCTGTGACACTGAAGACTGGAGTAATGATTCAGCCAAAAAATTCAGCTTTGCATCACAGGAATAAATTGCATTTTACGGCATATTCACATAGAACGCAGATATTTTAAATTGTAATAATATTTCAGAATTTTACTCGAAATATCCTATGTCAAGCTTTTTCTTTGTGGATGATGTTAGGAAATATTTTCGAGTAATGTCGTTTCGCCAGTTGAGGAATTTCTCCTTGACTCTCGATTAGACAAATTTAATACTTTTATTCAGCAAGGGCACAATAAATTGATCAAAAGTGAGAGTAAAAACATTTTTCCATCAAATATTTATTATATCATGGTTAAATGTGAAGCAGCACAACCATTTTCAGCATTAAGAATAATAATAAATGTGTCTTGAACAAATCAGCATATTAGAATGATTCCTGAAGGATCATGTGACACTGAAAACTAGAGCAGTGATTCAGCCAAAAAAAATTCAGCTTTGTATCACAGGAATAATTTGCATTTTACAATATATTCGCATAGAAAACAGATCTTTTAATTGTAATAATATTTCAGAATTTTACTCAAAATATCCTATGTCAGGCTTTTTCTTTGTAAATGATGTTAAGAAATATCTTAGAGTAATGGCGTTTTTCATTCGCCACAGTGGAGGAATTTCTCCTTGACTCTCGATTAGACAAATGTAATACTTTTATTCAGGAAGGACTCAGTAAATTGATCAAAAGTGAGAGTAAAAACATTTATAATGTTATATGTTTTTTCATAATAAAGGATCATTATTATGGTTTAATATGAAGCAGCACAACCGTTTTCAACATTAAGAATAATAAGAAATGTTTCTTAAGCAGCAAATCAGGATATTAGAATGATTTCTGAAGGATCATGTGACACTGAAGACTGGAGTCATGATGCTGAAAATCCAGCTTTGCATCAAGGAATAAATTACATTTGACTATATATTCAAATTGAAAACAGTTATTTTAAATACTAATAATATTTCTAAATTTTACTTAAAATAACATATGCCAGACTTTTTCTTTGTGGATGATATTAGGAAATATCTTGAAGTAATGGTGTCCCATAGGAAATTCTCCTTGATGCCTGATTAGAAGAACTTAATATTTTTATTCAGCAAAGGCATTATATTGATCAAAAGTGACAGTAAAAACATAATGTTTCAAAACATTTCTATTTAAAAAAAAATTGCTGGTCTTCAAAATTCCTGAAGAAAAATACTTCTATTATGGTTTTCACAAAAAAACGAAGCAGCGCAACTGTTTTCAACATTGATAATAATAGGAAATGTTTTTTGAGGAGCAAATCAGCATATTAGAATGATTTCTGACACTGAAGACTGGAGTAATGATGCTGAAAATTCAGCACTGCATCACAGGAATAAATTACATTTTAAAATGCATTCAAATAAAAAACAGCTATTTTTAATTCTAAAAACATTTCACAGTTTTACTCAACATAAACTAACCTCCGCCAGGCTTTTTCTTTGTTAGGAAAAGACCTTCAAGTAATGGCATTTCTCATTTGCCACCATGTCAAAGAGGAATTTCTCCTAAACTCTCAATTAGATGAATATGATTTTCCAGCAAAGACACCAAGTTGATCAAAGGTGACAGTAACAAAAAATTATAATGCTTCAGAATATTTATATTTATTAAATTTTGTTCTTTAAAACTTTCTATTCATCAAAGAAACCTGTATGTAGCGTGAATTCACAAAAACATGAAGCAGCACAACTGTTTTCAACATGGGTAATAGGAAATATTTCTTGAGCAGCAAATCAGCATATTAGAATGATTTCTGAAGGATCATGTGACACTGAAGACTGGAGTAATGATGCTGAAAATTCAGCACTGCATCACAGAAATAAATTACATTTTAAAATGCATTCAAATAGAAAGCAGCTATTTTAAATAATAAAAACATTTCACAATTTTACTCAACATAAATTGACCTCTGCCAGGCTTTTTCTTTGTTTGGGAAAAGACCTTCAAGTAATGGCATTTCTCATTTGCCGCCATGTCAAAAAGGAATTTCTCCTTAACTCTCTATTAGATGAATATGATACTTTTTTTCAGCAAAGACATTAAATTGATCAAAGGTGACAGTAAATATATTTATAATGCTTCAGAAGATTTCCATTTAATAAACTTTGTTCTTTAAAACTTTCTATTCATCAAAGAATCCTTAAAAAAAATTAGCGCAGATTCACAAAAATATGAAGCAGTACAACTGTTTTCAACATGGGTAATAGGAAATATTTCTTGTGAGGCAAATCAGCATATTAGAATGATTTCTGAAGGATCATCTGACACTGAAGACTGGAGTAATGATGCTGAAAATTAAGCATTGCATCACAAGAATAAATTACATTTTAAAATGCATTCAAATAAAAAACAGCTATTTTAAATAGTAAAAATATTTCACAGTTTTATGCAACATAAACTAACCTCCGCCAGGCTTTTTCTTTGTTTGGGAAAAGGCCTTCAAGTAATGGCGTTTCTCATTTGCCACCATGTCAAAAAGGAATTTCTCCTTAACTGTCTATTAGACGAATATGATACTTTTTTTCCAGCAAAGGCATTAAGTTGATCAAAGGTGACAGTAAAAAAATTAAAGGTGACAGTAATAAATTTTGTTCTTTAAAACTTCCTATTCATCAAAGAATCCTTAAAAAAAAAAAAAAATGTATCGCGGATTCACAAAAATATGAAGCAACACAACTGTTTTCAACATGGGTAATAGGAAATATTTCTTGAAAGGCAAATCAGCATATTAGAATGATTTCTTTAGGATCATGTGACACTGAAGACTGGAGTAATGATGCTGAAAATTCAGCTTTGCATCACTGGAATAAATTACATTTTAAAATGCATTCAAACATTTCACAATTTTACTCAGCATAAACTAACCTCCGCCAGGCTTTTTCTTTGTTTGGGAAAAGACCTTCAAGTAATGGCGTTTCTCATTCGCCGCCGTGTCAAAGAGGAAATTCTCCTTGACTCTCGATTAAACACCACGTACAACACATCGCCACTTAAACGCAGTCAATGCGGCCATTATAAGATCACAAAGCCTATTCTTCGAGCGCGTCTAGAAGGCATCAGCACTTCGAACGATATAGTGATGGATGGACTAAAAATGACACCATGCGCTTCTTTATTACGAGCGTTCTCATTCCGGGTCTGCGCGCGTGGATTCCAAATCATATTTGCCTCCTAAAATAAAGGGGGGGTTCGGTGCGTGTGCCAATAATAGTAAAATGCTTCGAGTTTTAATTGCATCATTACGTCCCCAATATCAGCAGCTCGCCTGCCAATATCAATATTGCCAAGGCATGGGTGGAATATAGATGGCCCAGGGTGAGCGTGGGTATCCTCAGAGCGGCCTGTCTGCCAGCTTCATCTCTCCTGCCCGCTGAGAAGGGAGAAAAGGAAGTAGGCCGGAGATCAGCTCGTCTTTCTATTGTCCCTCTGTATTCCCTTAATTACTGATGGATCTTGTTTGGCTTTTGATGGCAGCCTTGGATCTGTAGTTGCAACACATAGGAATAGATGCGTCTGGTGGGAAACATCGTATTACGGCCGTGCTCGTGTGTGTGTGCGAGAGAAAGTGCAAACAATTGAGGAAAGGAAGGAGAAGACGGAGGTGCTTGTGTATCGGTAGACGGCAGACCAAACAAAGGCGTCTGGAGGAAGGGAGCATGACGGTGCAAATTGCCGGTGTGATGATCTCGTGCAGGGCAGGGTTACTCATCCGCCCCGTCTTCCCTGCTGATGTCGCAAACAGGCCTCCGTGTGTGTATTAGGCTAGTGTGAGCTGGGCTTTTCAGCAGAGATTGTGACAGATGCATTGTGGGATTGTATAGGGACTGACACTGAGTTTCAGGTTTAGACACGACACTGACAACTGTTTTTTTTTTTACTTTTCAGTCATTGCATATAGTCGTACAATCCTTTCAAGGCATCATTCTATAAACTAATAGTTTTATTAAATAATATACATTTAAAAATTTTAAAATATCAACATTGCTTAAAATAATGTGAATTTAACATGGCCCTGAAAATTTCTTTGTCCTTTGTTCTTGTTCTTTCTTTCTTTCGTTTTCCCATGTTAAACATTACTGTGTATAAATATGTATGTATGTAGTGGTTGGTTGGTTATAATTATTTTTATTGTTTACTCATTTTGTTTTCCCAGGTTAAGCATTAGTGCAAAAAGGTTATTTGTTTGTTTGTTTTACTATTATTTTGTGTTCCCAAGTGAAGCATTATTGCAAAAATTATTTATAAATTTATTTATATAATTAAGTATTATTATAATTTTTATTATTGGTTGTAACTATTACAGGTTAAGCATTCGTGGAATGAATGAATGAATGAATGAATGAATGAATGAATTAATTAATTAGTTTGTTTGTATGTTTGTTTGTTTGTTTGTTTATTTATTATTATTATTATTATTATTATTATTATTATTGTTATTATTATTGGTTTTAACAGCTTAAGCATTAGTGGAATGAATGGATGAATTTATTTATTTATTTTACTTAATTAATTATTAAATAATAATAATAATAATAATAATTATTATTATTATTATTATTATTGTAACAATAAGTTGTTGTTGGTTGTAACTATTACAGGTTAAGCTTTTGTTGAAGTGATGGATTTATTTAATTAATTTATTAATTAAATTAATTTATTATTATTATTATTATTATTATTATTATTATTATTATTATTATTATTATTATTATTATTGGTTGTAACTATTATTTTAATGTTTAATCATTTTGGTTTCCAAGGTTAAGCATTAGTGGAATTAATGAATGCATGAATGAATGAATGAATGAATGTATGTATGTATGTATTTATTTGACCCAGGTTAAGCATTATATATATATATATATATATATATATATATATATATATATATATATATATATATATATATTTATTATATATATTTGTTTATTTGTTTGTTTGTTTGTTTGTTTGTTTGTTCATTCATTCATTTTAAATTAATTAATTTATTTTTATTATTATTATTATTGTTGTTGTTGTTAGGGTTAGGGTTATTGGTTGTAACTATTACAGGTTAAACATTAGTGGAATGAATGAATGAATTTATTTAAGTAAAATGTATTATTATTATTATTATTATTATTATTACTATTATTATTATTATTCATTGTAATTATTACAGGTTACGCATTAGCGGAATGAATTAATGAATTTATTTTTTTATTTTTTTTACTTTAAATTATTTATTTATTTATTTATTTATTATTATTATTATTATTATTATTATTATTATTATAGATTTATTATATTATAAATTTTGGTTTCCCAGGTTAAGCATTAGTGGAATTAATGAATGAATGAATTTATTTATTTATTTATTTATGTAAACTGATTCATTATTATTATTGTTATTGTTATTTATTTATTTATTTTGTATTATTATTGTTTTGAAAAATTATTATTATTGATTGTAATTACTGCATTTTTTGTTTAGTCATTTTGTTTTCCAAGGGTTAATAATTAAGCGCAAAAAAGCGCTAAATGCACGTTGAGTTTTCTAACACATTGATAAAGTTATTGATTGACATTTTTATTTTTCTTCTCTATTAATGTACATGCTTCATTAGTGTTACATTGATTTTCTCATGTAAAGATATTTTTGCCAAAAGTATGTAACCACTTAAGCCACACAAGCTTGATTTTGTGCGTTGTTGCATTTTAAAATGCATGAAACCATAATTTGTAAAATCTTCGCAAGCATACGTTATGATCAGCGTGACCTCAAGAGGCGCTATTGCAGAGTAAACACTCGTCATCTATGGTCACTTTTCTTATTCAGGTCAACAAAAAAATGTATTTTCTTAAATATAATTTTTATACCTAGCTACCTGAATAACACATCCAGTTTATTACGAGAGACTCTAACGCCCCCTTGAGTCCTAAAACAACATGTATAAAGTGTTGGCCAAGCATTTTTAATTATGTGTGCATATGTTTCTTTAAGGTATGTTTTTAATCAGTGCATCAGCTGGGAATCAGCCACGATGTTGACGTTGCGATCATACTGAACCATATTGATGTGAGTTAGTCCAAATCATCTCCTTATTTTACTCTTCTATCAATAAAAGAGGCAAAAAGGCCAATAAATAAAATAAAAGACAGCCGTCACAAGATGATTCAGTGCTGGAGATTGACTTGTTTAAGTTCTTTGTTCTTTTCCGCTGTAATGGAGGCTCTGGAGCGCTCTGTCACTCTTAATTAAAATGTTGTTTACATATTAATTCCATTTTAAACACAGTCATATAGTTTTGATGATAACAGATGGCACGGTGAGATAATGGAGGGGTTAGTGTGGAGAAAGATTGCACATGATTTATTAAGATTCACTTTATTAGCGAGGCCCAGACGTAAATCGCGTTATTGCGGCCAACCTCACAACTTTCTCCATGCTTCTGCGTTCTGCATTCGCACATCTGCTCGTTTCAGGAGGAACCGCTCTCGGATGAAGTGTTTTTCTTGCTTGAGTTATAAAGGAAAGGGGTCAGCGATATTGTGATTGAATGTTTATCACGCCGAAATGATTTCCGAGCATGGATAGTTAACTTGGCGTGTTGCATTGTTCATTTAAAAGCATTGATTTATGTTTATGTTTGTAAGGGATCGGCGGAGAAAATATTTGCACAAAAGCACCTCGCTGTCGCTGTCTTTTTTAATCTTTCCCCCAATTTCTTTGATTGGTTGTCGTTTTACCTTTGTCTTCTATTGTTCGTCTGTGAGCTAACAAGCTGGGGTCCCTCAGAAAGGCTGAAGCGCACCGTTCGAGAATGGTTTCATGTCAGCGCTTGTTTTCTTTGTGACATTTCAAGAGAGAATAAGGGATTTTAGCATTCACTGTAATCTGGAAAACATCATTGACCTGGATAGCTCTGAGACGAGAGGACGTATTTGAGAAAGATGAGAGGGAATCTACAGTGACGGCAGTTTAGTTTCGTCTGTACTGATATCTAGTTGCATCATAGTTGTTTCTTCAACTATGAGCAATTTTGGCTCTGAAAATGAATACTTAACACACTCAAACTAGTTTGATTTGCCTTTCTAACAATGTCCAAAAGTGGACATACATCTATTACAGGAAAATTCTGTTATTTTTCTAAACAAATATAATTTCCACCACAGTTTACAATTAGGCCTGACATACGTTCTGCAGTGCTAATTACATTTTAAATATTTTTGGATTAAAATGTTATGATTTGTCATAATTTGTGGGAAGTTAATTTTATAGCTAACAGTTTATGTATCCTAAGTAAACACTATTATATTATATTATATTATATTATATTATATTATATTATATTATATTATATTATATTATATTATATTATATTATTAATTATATTATATTATTAATTATATTAATATTAATTAATATTAATTAATTAATTAATTAATTAATTGATATTCATTTATTTATGTGCTTGCATCATTGGAAAGCATAACCTATATAGGATAATTTAATAGCTTTTTTTTTTTCTTTTTTAAGCATAAAGTATTTACCTTTACGCTTTTGTGTCCTTGGTAAACAAGTGCAAAAACTTTGAATAAAACTTTATTAGTGGAAATTGCACCAAAAATATAATAATCAAATAATCAAATCAATTAATCACATACAAGTTTCTGTTTACGTAATATATGTGTATTTTTGTAGTGTGTATATTTATATGTATATATAAACACACACACATACATGTATTTGTTTAAGAAATCTGTGTGTTGTATATTTATTTTTATGTATTATATATAAAAGAGAAACAAAAAAATGTAGTACAAGCTTTTAATTTGGATGCGATTAATCATGATTAATCAATTTGGCATGGTATATAATATATAAAAATTATATTCCTTGTGTAATCGTTGTAAACAAGTGCACAAACTTTTGATAAAACTATATTAGTGAACAATGAATAAAATGTTGATTGTGATGGAGATTGTGCCATAGCCTTTACATATATGTATGTATGTGATTATTTATTTATTTATTTATTTATTGTATATAAATTATATTTTAATAATTATTTAAATATTATTATATATTATATTATTTAGTATCTAAATTATTTATGTATTTGTTATATTTGTTTATTTGTATTATACTGTATAGAAATTATACACTTATAATATTAAATATAAATGTTATTTTTAGACAATACATTTTAAAATGATTGTTTACTATTGATTTAAATGATGATGATTTTAAAAATCTATAAATATTTTGAGAAATTTAAATAATAATTATGAAATTTAAATGATTAAAACTTAAAGCTAAAACTAAAAATAATAAAACTAAATAATTGAATTAATAAAAATGAATAATTAATTTATTGTATGTGAATTATATTTTTTTATTAATTATGTAAAAATTATTATATTAATATATATTACTTAGTATATAAATGATTTATTTATTATATTTGTTTATTTGTATTATACTGTATATAAATTATACAATTATAATAATAGATATTAATGTTATTATTTCTATAAATAATTTTTAGACAATACATTTTGAAATTATTATGTTAACTATTTATTTAAATAATGATGATTTTAAAAATATATCAAAATTTGAGAAATTTAAATAATGATTATGAAATTGATTAAAGCTAAAAATAATAAAACTTTCAGTGTGAACTTCATATAACACTAAGGGAAAAAATTAAGTCTGTTAGTTTTAATAAAAATCGACATAAATTTGCCCGTGGTTGAAGAGCATTGTGCGAGTCACCTGTGATTTTAACTAGTAGTTTAACAAGCGCTCTGCATTGGTCAGGATGACCTCTACTAGCTCTGCTGGTTTGTATGTGCGTCAGTCTGTGCTGCTGTGATATTCCCTGCCTGTTGTTGTTGTTGTGTCTCTGGATGATAGTATATGATAGATGGAGTGGATCCAGGACATCTCGATCGACAGCTGTTGATTGCTCTGAAAATCGAGAAAAGCTTCCAGAGCAGAACAATGAGCTCATTGCTCTTGCAGTTCAGTCGCCAACTGAGCTCTGCAGAGGGGCACTTCATGAATTTCAACCATAGGCACTAACATGAACCCACGGACACAGCGAGGAGAGAGAAACAAAAACACGCAAACCCTCTAATGTTCAGCGCAAGTTGTTGTTTTAAACAAGAATTTCCACAAAATTGCATTTGCATGTGCAGCTTTCAAACCATATTGGTGTCATGCAATATGTTAGTGTAATATATCAGTATAGTAATTAGTGTGCATGAACTTATATTCATCGAGAGACTGTATACAAGCAAATATCCACAAGAGGCCGTAAATACAGCGATATTTGCATGAGAAAGATGTGGTTTATATTTCAAAAAAATTCTTAACCATGGTAAAATCACTGTAACACATGACCTTGACTGGCATATGGATTTTAAACTGACAGTATTTAATAAATGCCATAGTTATTTGTGGCAAGCAATTCAGCAATTTGATGCATTATTATTGGTGAAAGAAATCGTGTCTAAAAACATATCTACTGCCATATCTATTGCCAAAAACATAAAACATATCTATTGCCAAAAATGATTTATTTGTTTGTTTATGTTTGTTTATTTTACTGAATTTGTGTTCCCAGGTTAAGTGTTATCGCCAAAAAAAATTTTTGTTTGTTTGTTTATTTCATTTGCAAATTATTATTATAAGTATTATTTTTATTAGTAGTAGTAGCAGTATAATTATTCTTATTATTATTACTGTTTAACTATTTAACTATTTAACTATTAACTATTTATTTATTTTACTGATTTTGTGTTCCCATGTTAAGCGTTATCGGCAAAAAATTATTTGTTTGTTTGTTTTTGTTTGTTTGTATATTTTACTGATTTTGTGTTCCCAGGTTAAGCATTATCGCAAAAAAAAAATGATTTATTTGTTTTCAAATCATTATTATTATTATTATTATTATTACTATTATTTACAGATTGTGTGCTTCCAGGTTAAGAATCAGTGCTTATGTATTTATTTATTTGTTAATTCATTAATTTAATCATTTCTAATTATTATTATTATTATTATTATTATTATTTACTGATTTTGTGCTCCCAGGTTAAGAATCAGTGCTTGTTTTATTACTTATTTATTAATTTATAGATTTTTATTTATTTTACTGATTTTGTGTTCCCAGGTTAAGCACTATCGCAAAAAAAAAAAAAAAAAATATATATATATATATATATATATATATATTTATTTGTTTGTTTGTTTCATTTTCAAATCATTATTATTATTATTATTATTATTATTACTATTATTTACAGATTGTGTGCTTCCAGGTTAAGAATCAGTGCTTATGTATTTATTTATTTGTTAATTCATTAATTTATTCATTTCTAATTATTATTATTATTATTATTATTATTATTATTATTATTATTATTATTATTATTTACTGATTTAGTGCTCCCAGGTTAAGAATCAGTGCTTGTTTTATTTACTTATTTATTTATTTATTTATTTATAGTTTTTTATTTATTTTACTGATTTTGTGTTCCCAGGTTAAGCATTATTGCAAAAATGTATATATTAATTTATATGTTAATTAATTATTATATATATTTTTTTTAAGTATTATTATTATTGTTGTTGTTATTATTGCTATTATTTACTAGTAAAAAATGCTTTCATTTATAATGGTTTAAATTGATGTGAAAATATCAGGAAAAGATCTGCTCTTTCCCTGATATGTTCATTTAACATTTGCAAAGTTCTCGTGCGTGATGTTTGTCAGCGAGCCGAATTTTACCCACTTCTCTGCAAGTTCTCAGCGCAGCCTTGACACACGGGTGACCTCTTAATAAAGGCCTTAATGACGGAGCGCGTCAGCGGCACGTGGGTGTCCGCGTGCGCGTCTGCGGGGAAGTTCATCAAAGCAAATTAGCGGCGTCTCGATACTTCAGCACTTTTAAACGCCGCCCGTACTTGTTTGCTGTTTTTTTTCTGAATCCATTATGATTAGAAATTAGAGACAGTGGGGTTGGGAGAAGAAACGGTGGATTGTTTTTAACAAAAATTAGCATTCTGTGAGAGATCTATCCCCAGGCTTAATTAAGGCAAATTCAGTATTCCAGTTCATCATTGGCTTTATGTAATGTTAAAAAACAAGTTCTGCTTATTGGCATCTGTTTATTTCTTATTAAAAAAGAAAACATTATACCGGGTGATTTGGCACCTTCGTAGTTTGTGCCTGGGCTTCATATTATGGGAATTCTCGGTTTGTGCGATGATTAAATGCTTAATAAAAAATTCATTGCTGTCGCCAACATCTGCATTGTAGCTCTAACGGCTCACTGGAGTGTGCGCGGCTTGTAAACTTTCCAAACGCGCCGGCGAGAACCCTGGAAAGTTCAGCGCCGAGTTTGCCTCGCTCATTACGCCGCTACTCCTGCGCCTGCGATTAGACAAAGAACATCTTTAATTGCTTTAAAATCGGAATGCATGATAAGAACGGATTAATTTGATTTTTCTGTTTCTACAAGTAGCAGATGGTTTATGTCTTAGGAATGCTCATGTTGTAAAATGAGATCCCAGCTCGCCTCTGATTGGTCACTGTTAATGAAGCGTGCTGTGCTGATTATTGATTTAGAAAATGAGGATGACACCGGGATTGTGTGTGTTGTGGTAATAAATTAAAAAGCACGGTGCTTCTAGTGGCTTTTTTCGTCTTTAACGGCCACCGCCGATGACGTAACTTAAATAACATAAAATATTTGATTCGCCATTCAGGTGGTCTCCGGCCTGTCGAAGTAATTTATTATTTATTGTGAGTTTGTATGATTTTCCTAGACGCTGCTAACAAGCAGATGGTCGACTTGACTTATTTGTGTTTTGTGTTTCTGAATGACCGATCAGGTGCATGATGGGAAATTCAATGAGCTGCTTGTCAGAGGAGAAACAATTCATTGGAGAGCCCACCAAAGCTGTGTGTGTGTGTGTGTGTGTGTGTGCTTTGTTAAGATCTGTCTGTCTCTCTCTCTCTCGCTCTCTGTCTCTCTCGACCCCCTCCCTCTCTATCTGTCTTGTATTATTATTGGCTGTGGCAAGAGCAGCTGTTTCGGAGTGGCGTCCCTCTCTGCATTAATAACTTTCCACTGGTGATTAGCACGCGGAAGTGCGGTCCAGTGATGGAGCTAATGTAGTCCTCTCGAGGCCTGTCTGTCTCTCCTGAGGACTGTCTGTGTCTCTGGGTGCTGTCTTGCAGCTTTTCCTAGAGCTGGGTGAACCTCTCTCGGGACCGGCCCGCGTAACACATCGAAACCTCACTGCAAACAGTGCATCGTGATGGTTGTTGTTTAGTCGTCGTGTTTTGCAAACAAAATAGTCATTTAATGCAACATCTTTATTATATCACGATCTGGCTTTCAGTTAACGTAGGTTATTTAGATGTCTAATGAATAAAATCTATGAAACCTTTTTATGCAGTGGAATAAAAAAAAAGAAAGGTAATTGCAACACTTTATCTTACTACTTTTTTCACAAGTTAAAAGAATTGCATTTACCTTTATAAAACAGAATTGTGCAATGCACTCTCTGAATTTAGAGTAAACAAATCTGAGTTGTAAACTGTAAATGTAAACTTGGGAAAAAAAGAAATAAATAATAGTAATAATTGCGAGATGTAAACTGAGAATTCCAAAAATAAAAATCAGAATTGTGATATATAAACTCAGAATTCCAAAAAAAAAAAAAAAAAAAAAAGTACTAATTGCACGATGTAAACTGAAACTTGAAAGAAGTAAGAATTGCTATATATATAAACTCGGAATTCCAAAAAAAGTAATAATTTGCAAACAAAATAGTTATTTAATACACCGTCTTTATTACATCACAATCTGGCTTTCAGTTAACGTACTGTAGGTTATTTAGATGTCTAATGAATAAAATCTATTAAACCTTTTTTTGCAATGGAATAAAAAAAGAAAGGTAATTGCAACACTTTATCTTACTCCTTTTTTTCACAAGTTAAAAGAATTGCATTTACCTTTATAAAACAGAATTGTGCAATGTAATCTCTAAATTCAGAGTAAAAAAAAATCTGAATTGTAAACTGTAAATGTAAACTCCGGAAAATAATAATAATAATAATAATAGTAATAATTGTGAGATGTAAACTGAGAATTCCAAAATAAAAGTAAGAATTGTGTTATATAAACTCAGAATTCCAAAAAAAAAAAAAAGTCAGAATCGCAAGATGTAAACTCTGAATTCCAAAAAAAGTAATAATTTGCAAACAAAGAAGTTATTTAATGCAGCATATTTGTTATACCACGAGCTGGCTTTTGGTTTACACGTTATTTAGATGTTTAGTTAATAAAATCTATGGAAGCTTATATCCACCACAGATGAACATTTTTTTAAAAGGTAATTGCAACTTTTTATCTCACTTTTATCTCACTTTTTCAAATAATTATTCACAGATACCTTTTTAATTTTTAACTCCGTGCCAGAAAAAAAGGGAAAAAATTCTGAATTTGCGGGATGAAAAAAAAAATTAAAAAAAAAAAAAATAATAATTTGCAAGAGCTCACCATTACCCTCAAAACAAGGTATTCAGGAATTCAGAGGAAAACTTTTTCAAAGTGCAAGATGTAAAATCAAAGTTTTAAGGAAGTCATAATTGCTAGGCGTAAACTTCAAATTCAGAGAAAAAAGTCAGAACTGCGAGATGTGAACTCAGAATTCCCACAAAAGTAAGAATTCCCACAAAAGTAATAATTGCGAGATGTAAAATCAGATTCCCAAAAAAGTAATAATTGCGAGACGTAAAATCAGAATTCCAAGAAAAAAGTCAGAATTGTGAGATGTGAACTCAGAATTCCCAAAAAAGTAATATTTGCTGGAAGTGAATTAAGAATTCCCAAAAAAAGTAATAATTGCGAGATGTAAACTCAGAATTCCCACAAAAGTAATCAATGCAAGATGTAAAATCAGAATTCCGAGAAAAAAGTCAGGATTGTGAGATGTGAACTCAGAATTCCCAAAAAAAGTAATTATTGTAGTATGTAAATTTAGAATTCACAAAAAAAGTAATAATAGCGAGATGTAAACTCAGAATTCTAAAAAAAAAAAAATGTAGAATTGCGGGATGTAACTCAAAATTCTCAAAGAAGTAATAATTGTGAGATGTAAAATCAGAATTCCAAGAAAAAAGTCAGAATTGTGAGATGTGAACTCAGAATTCCCAAAAAAAATAATAATTGTGAGATGTAAACTCATAATTCCCAAAAAAGTAATAGTTGCGGGATGTAAACTTAGAATTCCAAAAAATTAATAATTGCAAGATGTAAACACAGAATTCCGAGAAAAAAAAAAAAAAAAAGAATTGCGTTTTGTGACCTCAGAATTTCCCCAAAAAGTAATTATTGCCGGATGTAAACTCAGAATTCCCCAAAAATTAATAATTGCAAGATGTGAACTTTGAGAAAAAAAATTGAAGATTGAACTCTGAATTTGAATTAAAAAAAAGTCATAATTGCAAGATCTACACTCCAAATCCTCACGCAAGGCTAGAGTATATCTCTGTAGGTTTTTATGTTTGTATTTTTAGAGCATTTCAATGCATTTACAGTATGTTCTATGGAAAAGAGCAGCCTACACATTATATATAAATAACTCATTTCCTCATTAAAACCATATGAGTGACATGAGAGTAAATGATGACACCGTTTTCACTTTTAAGTGAACAGCTAGTCCTATATACTTGACTGATGTCTGCCTTATGCACACTCTTTTTTTTAACTATTTCCCCAAGCTTATTACCAGCGCCCAGTGATCCGTGTTCTTATGATCCTGATCTGCGCACAGAGCCGTTCTTTGCATTGTCTGTAAGTCAGCATCTTTTGAATATTTTGCCACCTGTTACAGTCCGCAGGCTAAGTTGTCACGCGGTGACACCCGTGTGGCAGGTCTTCATTCCCCGCAGGAGGCGCAGAGCAGCAGTGCCGCTGCGGGTGAGGAGGAGGGAAGCCCCTTGTGGATTTTTTGCATCATTAACTATTTACGTGATGCCACTTCACGTTATTTACACTGGACTGATGGTAATGCTGTTCAGAGCCGTGTGCACGGCTCCTTCATGCTGTTCAAAAACGCCACCTGCAGATGCAAGCGCACAAAAGTAGGTCTGCTTGCCCCCATTTATATGTGGTATTGAAGTTCATAAAATGCACGAAGAGTCCATACAATAGCAGTTTTTGATGACCACATCTGTTAAGCTCCAAAAAAAGACAAAAAAGCATCATCATATGAGCTCTTTATCATATGACTTTAGAAGATACAGTGCACAAGTCTTATGGTGCTTATTTGTCCCTTGTGGACTTTGTTTCATATTATTCTTCACTTTAAAAGAAGACACTGGTTAAACTTCTTGGAAATTGCTTCACCCAAAAGTACACAAAAGGAAAATGCATAAAAATGACATATAATACAAAATGACATTAATACAAAAATTAAATGTAAATGTAATATATTATATTAAATATAAACTAGCATTCAAAAGGTATACTGGTATTTCATTTATTTATTTATTTATTTAGTTAGTTAGTTAGTTAGTTAGTTAGTTAGTTAGTTAGTTAGTTAAGTGTCCACAGGATTATTGATTGTCAAACTAAATATTAAATTAATTGTTTTAAAAAAGATTTGGAATGGTTTAGCTAAGAACTTAAAAGGTAAATTAAATCAAATTGATATATTTTAATATTTATTATACATTTTAATATTTATTCTTAGTTTTATTTCATTTATTTTATTTAACAATTGCTTGAAGAAATGTAGAAAAAAATAAGTGTTATTATCCTATCTATCTAAAAAATGAAAAATAAGCTGTCTGGTTTGTTTTATTTTACTTCAGAATTATATATTGTATCATGTTCATTATATTTTTTTTAAACTTAAATTACATTTAAATTATTTCATTATTTATAACATTTCATTTAAAAGTATAACATTTTTACATTTTTAAAATGTCTTTAATTTGAATTTAAAAAAAATAATTAAAGTATTATTTTTTCTTTTTTCAAATGTCATATATTTATATACATACATATATAAGCTGTCTCGTCTGAGATGTTTCATTTTACTTCAGAGTTAAATATTTTAATGTTTATATATTTTTATTTAAATTTCATTTACATTTTTAAATTATTTTTAACATTTTATTTAAAAGTATGAATTTTTATTTTTATTTTATTTTATTTTTTTACTTAATATATTGTAAGATTCAAAATATAGATCACAGATCTTTTTATTTGTCCCCTCAATCACACTGTTTTTCACTTAATAGAAAAAAAAGTTAATCAAATTGATTTAACAAAAAAAATCTAAAATAATTCATTTTTGTCTGATTTTGTCTTTAAATCAACCTCTAACCTTTAAATTAACCTCTCTAGTTTGGTATTAAATGTTTGGGATGTTTAAAAAGTTAATTCATATATTTGTTATATTTTAGTTTAAAATGATATATTTTAATGTTAATTGTACATTTTATATTTATTTTTAACTATAGATTTTTAATTTCCTTTACTAAAAGTATACATTTTTTATTACATTTTAATTAATTTAAACATTGAATTTATTTACAGTATTTATTGTAAGATATGTAGCACACAGATCTTATGGACCACCTTATGATGCTTTTTTGCCCCCTTATTTGAGTTTTTCAGCCACAATTCTCATCACTTTAAAGAGGGCGCATGTTGTACCTTGTGGAAATTTCACCCCAAGTACACAAAAGGAAGTCACACATTGCGTTATTAATAGTATTTTCCCCCACACATTGCACATCTGTACTGAAACGAGAGTTCAGCTGTTTCAGATGTCAAACGTGAGCTTCACGTTTGTGGTTCTCTCTCATCTCTCCTCTATGTGCCTGTGCACCGCGCCACAGACTGCAAATGGAGCCGTGTGCCTAATCAAGCAGCTGTTACACACACAAACACACGCATGTGTGTACTCGCTGTTAGCCGTATTATCATGGGCACATTACTGAACCATTATTACAGCGTAGCAGGGGCGCATTTCGAAAAGTTTGGTGGCATTTGGTCATCTTGTGTACTTTAAGCCCATTTCTAATCTATAGGCAGGGTTGCGTTTTAAACATGGGGCATATCGTACATTTTATATTATAAAGAAGTCTACTTATAATCAGAAAAATCTTTTCTGCACCCAATACAAGCATAAGTTTTTCACAACTTTTTTCCAACCTACAAGTCTTTAAAGTGCACGTAACAGTAGATTTTTGGACGCTTGTGTCACTTTAAATTGGCTGAATTTAATTGCATTAGATATATAAAATATATCAAAATCAAGTGGCATCTACAAATTATGCTTCAAATAATGCATTATTTTTTGTCAATTAGTCTTGAGGTCATTTTAATAATTTAACAGCCAAAAAAATGTGTTTCTATATTCTGAACAATATTGCTTCTTGTTTAACAAACTTTTTAATTGAAGTGTTTAAAAATAAAATAAACTTTTTTATTTTTATATATCGTATTTAATATAGTTACTATAGTTTAATATTTGATATATATATATATATATATATATATATATATACATACACACACGCACAGAGCAACGCACAGAGCAAAAAATATTATAGAAAATTACCATTTTTAATTTATATATGTTTTTATATATTATATGAATTTACAGTTTATTTTTTACATTTTACATTTGTTTTTAAATTTATTTTAAATTTATTTATTTTTACATTTATATCTTTCATTTTATTTTTATATTTATTAATTTTTACATTATTAATTTTTATTTTTCCATTTCCTTATTTTTATATAGTTTAATATTTTATATATACACATAGTACACACAAAATATTATATAATTTTTTACATTTTTATTTATTATACGTTTTTATATATTTTATACACTTGCATCACTTTAAAATGCCTAAATTTAATTGCATTAGATATATAAAATATATCAAAAACAAGTGGTGTCTGCAAACAAATTATGCTTCAAATAATGTATTATTTTTAACCAGTTGGCCTCGAGGTCTTTTTTACAGCCAAAAAAGTATTTTTTCTATATTCTGAACAATATTGCCTCATGTTTAACAAACTTTTTAATTGAACAGTTTGCTTTTATTGTTTAAAAATAAATGCCACTTGTTTTGATATTATTTATATAATGCAAAGACATTTATTCATTTTTATTTGCGACTTAGGTGTCCAAATACTTTTTTGTTTTTATATAGTTTAATATTTGATATATATATACACACGGTGCACACAAAATATTATAGAAAATTAACATTTTTATTTTATGTACATTTTTATATTTTATACGAATTTACATTTTATTTTTTTAGTTTTCCATTTGTTTTTAAATTTATTTTAAATGTATTTTATTTATTAATTTTTCCATTATTTCATTTTTTAATTTTTCCATTTTTATTTTTCCATTTCTTTATTTGTATGTATAGTTTAATATTTTATATATACACACACAGTACACACAAAATACTATATAATGTTTACATTTTTATTCATTATACATTTTTAATTATTATATGAATTTACATTTTATTTTTTACATTTTACATTTGTTTTTAAATTTATTTTACATGTATTTTAAATGTTTATTTTTACATTTATATATTTAATTTTATTTTTATATTTATTAATTTTTTTCTTTTTTTTTCCATTTCTTTATTTTTATATATAGTTAAATATTTTATATATACACACACAGTACACACAAAATATTATATAATTTTACATTTTTATTTATTATACTTCTATTTATTTTTATATATTATATACAGTTGCATCACTTTAAAATGTCTGAATTTAATTGCATTAGATAGAAAATATATCAAAACCAAGTGGCGTCTGCAAAAAATGATGCTTCTTATTTTTAACCAATTAGTCTTGAGGTCATTTTCACAGAGTTTGACAGCCAAAAAAAAAAAGTATTTTTTCTATATTCAATATTGCTTCTTGCTTAACAAACTTTTTAATTGAACAGTGTTGTTTATTATTTAAAAATAAATGCCACTTTTTTATATTATTTATATAATGCAAATACATTTATTCATTTTTAATTGCGACTTAGGTGTTCAAATACTTTTCGGGGCAGCTGTATATAACCATATAATTGCATTTGTCTTTGTTTAATTGAGAAATCATATTATTTATTTAATTTGAGACAGCAGATCTGCCAAGTACCAAAACGTCCATCTCGTCTGTCGTATCACACCTCTTTCCGTGGTTCACCATCGGCCCCAGCGTCCCAGTGGCTCATTTTCTTTAGTAATTAATTAATTTCTTGTTTTTTCTGAAGGAAACAGATCTTATTTCCATGCAGTCTCTAGTTGAGTCCCCAGTGTTTGTTTTGAAGTCATGATCCAAACACAATGAGAAACAATGGAGCAGATTTTGACCAGAGCCGCTCATGAATGAGGTTCATTTTTCGCAGTGTTCATCTTGAGCTTCGTCACATGGGATTCCCTGCAAACTGGGTAGTTTTTATTAAACGTGTAGCTATTTGTGGCTGCTGTGACACGCAGAACTCCAGAGCTGAAGCTCCAGCTCTTCCACTGCGATAATTAACCTGAAATTAACAAGACATGTTCATTTAGGTTGAATTATTCTAGACGTTTATTGTTAGATCAACTGTATCATACATGTGAGTTGACTGTTGAGGTCTATTTCAGTAGTGTTAACACTGTTGCTTTCCAAAGAAAAGACACTGAAATAGAAGAATAGAAAAGTGTTTGCCTGTTATAGAAGTGTGTTTATCTTTATAATGACAGTCTATAATTCAGTCCTGTCACTTTTACTAACTCGGTTCTAAACTGATTGAATGACCTTTATAGATCCAAATTCATTCATTCATTAATTCATGTTTAAATTATTATTGTTTTTTTTTGTTTTGGTTTTTGTTTTTTTAATTTTTACTTTAATTTTACAGTTTTTTACATGTATATTTTTTACGTGTGTTTTTTTTATTAATTTTCAAATATATTTATTTTTACATTTATATTGAATTTTATTTTTATATTTATTAATTTTTACATGATTTAATTTTTATTTTTACATTTAGTTATTTTTTTATAGTTTAAAATTTGATATATATATATATATATATACACGCAGTGCACACAAAATATTATAGAAAATTAACATTTTATTTTATATACACTTTTATATTATATGAATTTACATTTTACATTTGTTTTTACCTTTTTTAAATGTATTTATTTTTACATTTATATATTTTATTTTTATACTTATTAATTTTTACTGTATTTAATTTTTATTTTTACATTTATTTATTTTACATATAGTTTAATATTTGATATATATATATACACACATGCAGTGTACACAAAATATTGAAAATTAGAAAATTAATTTTTATGTTATATACATTTTTATATATTATATGAATTTACATTTTATTTTTACTTTTTCCATTTGTTTTTCCATTATTTTTACATGTTTTTTAAATCTATTCATTTTTACATTTATATATTTAATTATATGTTCATACTTATTAATTTTTATATTATTTAATTTTTATTTTTATATTTATTTATTTTATATATAACTAATATTTGATATATACATGCAGTGCACACAAAATATTATAGAAAATTAACATTTTTATTTTATATAAATTTTTATGTATTATGAATTTATATTTTATTTTTACATTTTCCATTTGTTTTTCCATTTATTTTTCCATGTATTTTAAATGTACTCATTTTTACATTTCTATATTTAATTATATTTTTATACGTATTAATTTTTACATTATTTAATTTGTATTTTTACATTTATTTATTTTTATATATAGTTTAATATTTGATGTATATACACGCAGTGCACACAAAATATTATAGACAATTAACATTTTTATTTTATATACATTTTTATGTATTATATGGATTTACATTTTATTTTTACATTTTACATTTGTTTTTACATGTGTTTTAAATGTATTTATTTTTACATTTATATATTTAATTTATTTAATTTTTACTTTTGCATTTATTTATTTTTATATATAGTTTAATATTTTATATATACACACACAGTGCACACATAATATTATATAAAATTCCATTTTTATTTTTAAATACATTTTTATATATTATAAATTTACATTTTGTCTTTACATTTTCCATTTGTAAATGTATTTATTTTTACATTTATAAATATATCTTTAATTTTATTTTTATATTGATTAAATTAATATTTATTTGATCTTTTTCTTTTTTTTTCTCAATTATTTTTACATTCACGTATGAATTTATTTATTTATTTTTTTTAATTAAGCAGAACCGTACATTATGCTGTGAATCAGCAGACATATGAACAGTATGGTCTGTATTTATGTCAACAATATTTATAATATATTTGTGATGATTTTAGTAACAAATTATTAAGCAACACTGTTAATATTGCAGTGATTTTGATGTGCATTATATTTAGCCATTGTGTTTTCCTCTTCCTTTCTGTTTTCATGACAGTATGTGAGTGTTAAAAATAGAGATGTTTGAAGTATAACATTCACTCTTGGATCAGAAACATAATAAAGCTACCATAATGTTGATTTTTATGTAAAGTAAATCTTCTTTTCAGTCTTGTAATGTTTAAAATTCCCCCGTTTGAACTATTATTTATATTGAATAATCACACAATAACCAGCATTTCTCTTGTGATTTTTATAGTGATCATCAAAGTGGCCTATGAGAGGCAGAAACCACAGCGATTAAAACAGACACAGCGGAGAAATGCTGTGATTTTGATAGTCAGTCAGAACGTCTCGTTTTTTAAGAGCTGTAACCTGAGGGAACGCTCTAATCTGATGGAGATTGGTGATCATTGACTGAGCTCTGAGTTTCAGATTAGCACGCATAAAAGAGAAGCGCTATTACAATAGTATTATGACAGTTTGAAGGCCCATTATATGTAGATAAACTATCAGGGATGCTTTATCGGTGCAACATCAGCTCTTGGGTTATGCTCACGTTAATCCAATTCTACAGCCGTGTCTGACTCTTTAAGTTAGTTTTCTTTGCTACATTTGATCAAGTTCATTTGATACACAGCATGCTCCAAATTATTACATTTGCAGTTCACTGTTGAATATTTTTCCATTCATATGTTAAGGTTTAATTGTTATATTAAGGGACGTATTTACAGGAAAAGTTGTTGTGTGTGTGTGTGTGTGTGTGTGTGTGTGTGTGTACACACAAAATATTACATATTTTGACATTTTTTTTATATATAGGCCTATACATAGTGTACACAAAATAATATATATAGATATTTAATATTATTTTAATACTTCATTTTATTTACATTACAATATACCTATTTTTGCTGTAGAATTTATTTATAAATATAATTTAATTATTTATTTTTTTAAGTTATATTTTTGGGCTGTTTTATTGGACAGGACAGTAGAGAGTGACAGGAAAGTAAAGGACCTCAAGACAGGATTCGAACTCGGGTCGCTGCGAGCACATTTGCACTATAATATTACATTATATATACATATAATGTAATATATATGCGTGTGTGTGTGTGTGTGTGTGTGTGTGTGTGTGTATAATGTAATATATATGCATGTATGCATGTATGTGTGTGTGTATATATATATACGCACACACCCACATACATGCATACATGCATATATATTACATTATATATTTGACATATTTTCATATTTGTATAATTAATATAGTTTTATATTTTATATATACACAGTGCACACAAAATAAAATATATATCATAATATATTTATAATATATTAATATTTCATTTAATTTATATTATGATATAACTTGTTTTGCTGTTGATTTTTTAAATTCATTTTATGCACACTATACTGTGCAGCACACAAATATATAGTGCTCACAAAATTTTATATTAAATAATTTATATTAAATAAAATGTATATATTAAATAATATATATAATATTATAACATTATTATTATAATAGTATAGATTATTTTTGTAGTATAATTATATAATACATATACAATAACATTATTATTATTATTATTATTATTATTATTATTATGATATTATAGATTATTATTCTAATTAAAATGTATAATAATATTTCATTTCATTTGTTTTATGATGTACCTATTTTTGCTGTTTTTTTTTGGTAAATATACTTTATATACATTATAATATATAGTAATATACACACACACAAAATATACATGAATATTTTAAAATATATAGTTTTATATTTTAATATATACACTCATAGTACGCATATTTTTTTTTTAATATATAAATATAAAAATATATATATATGATAACATTTTTATTATAAGATTATTATTATTATAAGATTATTTTTATTATAAAAATATAATTATAAAATATAGTAGTATTTTTTATTTGTATTACAATGTATAGTGCTCACTAAATTTTATAATATTTTGGTCATTTACAATATATAATTTAATATTATACATATATAATACACAATGTTTATTATATATAATAATATAATTCATAGCACATCATTGCGATAATTATAGCACAATTCATTAAATATCATTAAATCGATTGAGTTGTATGTTATATTGTATGTGTGTGTGCATATATATGTATATTGTTATTTATAATAATAAATACTATTATAAATAATATAAATAATATCATGATCTTATAGACAGTATGATTATAATATAATATTATAAATGTAATATATAGTAATGTTTTATTTTATTTATATTACAATGCACCTATTTTTGCAGTTGATATGATAAATATGTATATACCATATATATTATAAATACTATATCTGTCTATCTTATTTTATTTTATTTTATTTGCTGTTGATTTGTACAAATAATTGATCTAATATCTCACAGCCAAAAGAACATGGGTTTGTGCGTGTGGAAATCTTGGATGGCTGCTGAGGGAAAGCACAGCGGTGGCAGAAACACAGACTCTGGTCTTAACACTCTTCCCGCTGTGAGCTTTGATTGACACTTCTGTCATCTGAATTCTTTAGCATGGCAAATGTTCTCAACCTAAACCCTGTTTTGTCTGTCATCATAATTTATTTAATCATATTTTACCATACCTTCCACCCTTCCCCCATCCCCTCTTGCCACAGATACACACTTTTTTCTCTCTCTCTGCACCGTGTCGTAAACTAGGCATTTTTGTGTCGCATTTATCAAAGGAACCTCCGGGTGATGTGAATTAAGACAGATTATTGGTCAATAATTCAGAAGATGCCGTAGATGAACTGGACCCACCAGACCACCTGATGCTGTAGTGAAGATCTGGGATGTAAATAAATAATAGCATTCTTTTCAGTTTTGCTTTAATAACATAAAATATTTAGCTATTTGGATGATTGAATTTGCCGCTAAATTACAGGTTGCCTGAAGATGCGGTGAGGGAAACGCTGGCCGATGTGTGTAAACGGGAAGCTGTCCAGAGCAGGAACATCACACACACTCCAGCCCCAGGTGACATCTGCTGGAATATTTACAGAGAGAGGCGACGTTCAGAATCAAATACTACTTCCTGTGCGGTACGTACTGTATGCTACTTTTTAAATAGAGCATTTGAAATAGTATGCATTATTCCAAGATAAACATTTCAAAAGGCATTATGCCACACTGTTGTCACATGACCTCATTGCATGCTTTTTTAAAATTCCATGATTGGCACACAATTATCTTGGAAATGAAAATGGCTATTTTTAATCTGAGTATGAAAAAAATTCCATTATTTGAAGTATACTATAAAAAGCATACATAGTAAATACTGCAGAAATAGTAAAAATAGGAGCTAGTATTTATTATTTATTTATTTATTCCAAAGAGCCACAAGTTTAGACACACAGGACATGTCTACACTGATTTTTTTTAAAGATTTTCTACTTAAGAATTTAATGTTTAATTCAATGTGTAACTTGTTATTTCCTTGTTTTTACTTATGAAATTTACTAGCAATTTATGCATGAAATTTATGGTTTCAAAATAATCCTATCCATTTTTTTGTACTTTTGTAGTTTTTTATTTATTTTTTTTGTATAGTTAACTGAAATTAAAACCAAAAAGCACTTGTTTTCATTATTTCATTATTATTGAAATAAGATTTAAAAAAAAAAAAGTTTCTCAATGCAATGTTTCTCATTTTAATTTAGTTTGTAATTAAATTAAATTCAAATTATATATATATAATTTTAATTTAATTTAATTACAAACTAAATTAATATGAGAAACATTGCATTGAGAAACTTTTTTTTTTAAATCTTATTTCAATAATATATATATATAATGTAAATAATATAAAATGTAAATACATATATGTGTGTGTGTGTATATATATATATATATAGCTATGATAATATTAAAATAACACTAAAATACTAACATAAAAATAAAAGAATAAAAAGAAAAAAAAAATATTTCAGCTATTTACAACATTTCACATTTTAATTTAGTTTGATTTGATGTACAAAAAAATAAATAAGTAAATATATATATATATATATATATATATATATATATACAAACTACTACAAAAGACAAAAAGACAGCAAAATTACAAAAAATAAAAATAAAAATGGATTTTATATATATATATATATATATATATATATATATATATATACATACTACAGCTTTAACTAAAATGACAAAAAATATTTTATATATATACATTCAAACATTCAAAATAAAAGCAATAATAATATTAAAATAACACTAAAATACTAACATAAAAATAAAAGAAAAAAACTTATTTCAGCTATTTACAGCATTTCTATTAACATTAACATTTTAATTTAGTTTGATTTGTACAAAAAATATAAAAAAATGAAAGATATATAAATACTACAAAAGGCAAAAAGACACAACAAAATTACTACAACTTTAAAATGAAAATATATTAAAAAAAAAAAAAAAACTATGTGTAATGAGTTTTTGTGGGACAGAAATTAAAATGTTACATTTATACTTATGCATTTATCATACACTTTTATCTCTTTTTACAAAAGAGATTAATTAGAATAAAATCTGAATAAAAAAGCCTGATTCCTTTTTGCTCCAGAGCTGAATAATAATAATAATAATAATAAAGTCTGCCGTTTAGATGAAGATGACATGTCACGAATTGAGCAGTCATCTGAATAAATACTTCTAATGTTTTGCTCCAAAGGTTTATTATTTTTGGAAGTGCGCTGAATACGTTGATATTTCTATCCAAAATAATTATACCGTAAACATGTTGGCACCCATTCTCTTATTACAGAAATGGTAACTACAATGAGAAATGGAGCAATTAGAGAGGTTCACATGCATTATTTAGTCCTCATTAGCTTCCTGTGACATGGCCGGCTACGGACCAATGAAAAGTGTTGGCTGCGGCCGGGCAATTAGTAAAATTAGTGGTGCAGGATTTGGCGTTAGTTCAGGCCACATGGCCTGCGAGATACCAGCCTGGTGTCAGTCCAGTAATTTATAACTTTGCATGCGAAATAATGGCTTTGAAAAATCACAGACAGGCCACCGACGCGATATCTAATGGAAAAGGCTTCGCGGGCCGCCGTACGGACGGCCAGGTTTGTCCGAGGACGTCGGCCAAGAGGCAGGCCCCACGCTAGCCCGCCGATGATGAGGCGCGGAGACTCCAATGTGTCCGTAATTAGCAAGCCGGGATGTGTTTGTTTTCATCTCTGCGTGTTTGCGCTGATAAAGTTTGACTTGCCAAAAACGTCGGTCCCACGTTGGAGGCGGCTCAAGCTGTTTCCCGGCATCCTTTAAGAGCGGGCCTTCGCCATTGGTCAGCGGCGCCGCGCACCTGTTCGAAATACAATGCTGGAAACAATCGACGTGTGGCGAGAAAGCCGTTTGTTTACTCGGCTCCACTTTTTCCAAAGGGCGGATAAATATGGCTTTCCCCTCTCTGACTCGAAAACACCCACGTGTTGGCGCCGTACCCCCACTTAACTTATAGTTTAGCAGCTATACAAAGTATTTGTAATTCAGATTATGACAAGGCTTGACAAGTTCTCATCGTGTTTGCGCGGAGCTGTAGGAGGACATGCGAGCAGCCTCTTATTAATATGAGAGAGAATACAGGAGTATAAACAAAGTAAGCAGGTGCTCCGAGCTTTAGAAAAAGCACAAGTTAACGTGTTCCAGAATAGCGGGCCGTAATTATACTTTCCCGTTTTGTGGGGGGGGAAAGAGAGGTGTTTTGCATTTTAATCGTGCCAGGTAAGTTGGTTGATTTCCTGTTCTAATACTTAAGTTTGACATTAATAATTCATATCGCTGCCAGTTTTCCATTTTTCACACACCTGTGTTATTGTTGGGTGTAATGACGAGGGTTCGGCGGGGCCCGTTCGGCGGTGTCATCGCAGGTGAGAGCGGCACACTTGATTATGTAAAACAACTTGTCAGCCTTTTGATTTTTATGTAATGTTTAGTGTCAAAAATGTTGTGATTAATTACTCCTTAACCTCAGCACAAAAAAGGGGCTCAATCAAAGAGCATTAAAACGCGCTCTAGCGACCCGTGATCAAACGACGACTGTATTTTTGTCAATAATAAGCGACAAAGTTTGAGATCGCTCATCGAAATGCTTTATTGCATTCTTTTCTCATTTCATATGAAATATGGCACAACTTATATTATCAGCATAGATAGATAGATAGTCTCTCTTTTTAGATGCCCTTTGGATAATCTGTACAAAGGAGTTAAACATAATTTAACAAATTAGCTTTTTAAATTAATAACACAAATAGTTTGTGTTATTTATTTATTAATATATTAGGTTATAAAATAAATCCTATGAACCTAGTACAGACATTTTTGAATACAAATATATAAAAGTAAAACCATTTATTAAATTATATAAAATACTGAAATCAGAATTTAAAAAATAAAATTAATATATTATTTTATTCTTTTATTTTTTAAGTTTTCTTTGATTAAAATTGTACAAATCTTAAAACTGTTTATTTCACAGTTTTGTTTTCAAAAATGAAAAAAAGCAGATGTTAGATTTTTTTTTAAACGTACAGTTGAGACCATTTGAATATATTAATATAAATATATAAAAGGAAAAGATAAAACCATTTTTATTATATAAAATGTAAAAATCTGATTTAAAAAAAAAAAAATCGTAACATTTTATTTTATTGTATAAATATTTTATTATAAAATAAATATTATGAACCTAGTACAGACATTTTTAAATGTAAATATATAAAAATAAAACCATTTATTAAATTACATAAAATATTGAAATCAGATTTTAAAAAAGTTTTATTTAAATAAGTATTTATTTTATTTTATTCTTTTATTTTATACGTTTTCTTTGATTACAATTTTTTAAAATCTTAAAACAGTTTATTTTTAAGTTTTATTTAAAAAAAAAAAAAAAACAGATCTAAGACTTTTTTAAACATGTACAATTGAGACCTTTTGAATATGTTTGAATATTAATATAAATATGTAGGAAAAGGTAAAACTATTTGTATTATATAAAACGTAAAAATCTGATTTTTTATTAATCATGGTATTTTATTTTATAAATATTTTATTCTAAAATAAATTTAATGAACCTAGTACAGACATTTTTGAATACAAATATATAAAAGTAAAACCATTTATTAAATTATATAAAATATTAAAATCAAATTTAAAAAGTTTTATTTAAATAAATATTTTATTTTATTATTTTATTTTGTAAGTTTTCTTTGATTAAAATATTAAATTCTTTGATTAAAAATTATTTAAAAAAAATAAAAAAGCAGTTTTTTTTTTCAATAAAATTTTACAAATCTTAAAACAGTGTATTTCCAAGTTTTATTTTAAAAAACAAAAAAAGCAGATCTAAGATTTTTTAAAAACATGTACAGTTGAGGCCTTTTGAATATGTTTGAATATTAATATAAATATATAAAAGGAAAAGGTAAAAGCATTTTTATTATATAACATGTAAAATGTAAAAATCTAAAATTTTATTTTATGAATATTTTATTTATTTATATAATATAATATTTATATTTTTTAAACAAAATCCTAAAAGGTTTAATTAAAAAAAAAAAAAAAAAAAACATGTACAGTTGAGACATTTTGAATAGGAATATAAATATATAAATGGAAAAGGCAGAACATATAAAATGTAAAAGTCTTATCATATTTATTCAAATAATATATAATATATATTAGATAATATATAATATTTTACTTTATATATACATTTAGTTTTAAGCATTTTCAGAATCCTAAAACAGTTTGAATGTTTGAATATGAATATAAACATATACAATTGAAAGGTATATAAAAATTTAAAAGAAAGTTAGAATAACCCATTTCAATTCGAATCTGGTCATTTGGAATCTAGCGGGGTCGCGACCTCCGAATTCGACTCGATCTTTCTTTGCGACCCAGCGGCACTTGAGCTCTGTTAACATGCTCGCGGTGCATGTAATCAACTCATCATCATGCTAAAACCGCGAAAGTCCCTCGTGTTTCCGCAATCAAGTTTGTCCTTGAATATTCCACACCTGTGAGACAACAGATCCATTTATGATTTTTTTCCCCCCAAATACATGTTTGTCCAGCGTCAACTGTATTGCTGTTTACTCTGTCGCCCTCCCAAACGCTGTGTTTGTTTTTTCTCCGTGGCTCCGAAACGCTCAAATTGCATTTCTCAGATGCCGGATCCCCGGAGGAGCGCGTTCGGCGGCAGGTGTCTGAGGGAGTCAAATCTCTGCTCCCGTTGTTCGCTAATACATCTGCCGCACACACTTCTGCGAGCCGTGGAAACGCATGCCGATGCTGCTCTGAACGTGTGCAAACTTTTCCCCTCTGTTAACTTCCAGTGCACAAGCTGTAGCGCACACACAGGGTTCTTCATGACATGAACATGTAGCTTTTGGTCTCCAGCGCATTGCATTTCACCCAGCTGTTGTTATTCCTCTGATAATTATATAACGTGTTTTTAAGTTTGAGCAACAAAGCCCGACACAATAGCGCCTTTGCGCTGTGACGATCCCCCACTGGAGGCATTGACTTGCTCTTAATAGATGTTGAACTGTAAATCTGAATTGAAAGCCTGGGTCATTGTGCCTCATTGACTTAAAACCACAAAAAGCAAATGATGTCTTAGTTGAGAGAAATATATCAAAGGATATCAACAATTATGAGTCATAAACAGGCTTGGCGCCGCAGCGGTGGGGCCCGGAGCAGCGGGAATTAGCATGTTGAGCTAATAAATATGCATGTAAAGATTCTCCCAGAGGAATAACACGCGTGTGATTGATAGCTTCGCAATTGAAGGATGTGTAAATTCACCCTGTTTTTTCCCCTCCGCTCTGCACTTCTGCTGTTCTACCGTTGAAATCCATCTCACTTGTTAAAAGTTTTACCAACTTTATAATCCTTAATGCCACATCTGCTTCCTGCCTTTATAGCGCCTGTAAAACTTCATTAAATTATTACCACCAGCTGGCCTCATCGCACAATAACCTCACTTATCTCTCATTCGCTGACAATACTTTTGATTTATAGACCCTATTAGAATAAATGATATTTTATACATATGTGTATATGGGTAAACAAGAGGAAATGTGTTCTTTTTCAATAATTCATGAGCGCTGGCATTTTTGGGGGGAACGTTTGGTGAAAACACTCATTTTTGAGGGACAGCGTTAATGGTTAGAATGATACAATTCTCTCTATATAATTACATGATATATAATATAATTATATAACATATATAATTGTATATTTTATTTTTACAATTATTTATTTATTTATTTTTATTATTTTATTTCAACAATTTGTGGAGCAGTCTTAACTTAGAATTTATTTATGAAATATACATATATATATGTATATGTATGCATTTGTTTATTTATTTATTTATTTATTTTCATTATTTTATTTCCCTGATTTGTGAGAGAGTGTTAGTAGTTGTGAGGAATGATACAATTTTCTGAAAAAAAAAAAATAAATAAATAAAATTAAATGTTGATAACACTTTAGTTAAAGCCTTGATATATATGATGAAAATATGATATAAAGGATGAATATATATATATATATATATAGAATATATAAAGAAAATGCCTTATAAAAGTAGTTTTAATGCATTAATTATGCCTTTATAATGCATTATACATGTACAAGTGTTACTAAAAGTTTTTGTTTAGTTACAAAAAAGGATATGTTATAAAATGTAATTTTAAAGATTTTAATTTTTACTTTTCAGTGTATAAATGAATGCACGTTAAATGCATATTTGTGTCAGTCTCAAGAGTACATTTGTAAAATGTTTTATTTATTTTATTTTATTTCAACAAGTGTTAACTTCTCTCTCTCTCTCTCTCTCTTTCTTCTATATATATATATATATATATATATATATATATATACCTAATTTTTAATTTTGTTTTTTATTTACTTTTTTTTTCTAATTGTTATATGTTTGTTTATTTTTTATTATTATTTTACTTCCCTGACTTGTGAAAAAATGTTTTGCAAAAAAAAAAAAAATTAATTAAAATGTTAACACTTTACTTTAAAAAGAAAATGCATTATAAAAGTAGTTTTAATGTATTAATTATGCCTTGTAATGCACCTTATAATGCATTGTACGATGCATTGTAAGGAAACGTTATAAAATGTAATTTTAAAAATAACATTTCAGCGTATAAATGAATGCACATTAAATGCATATTTGTGTCAAATTAAATTGCATGATTATAGCCAAAAATACATTGTATGGGTCAAAATTATTTGATTATTAGATTTTTCTTTTATGCCAAAAATCATTAGGATATTAAGATCATGTTCCATAAAGATATGATTAGTAATATGCATTGCTAAAAACTTCATTTGGACAACTTTAAAGGTGATTTTCGCAATATTTTTTGCACCCTCAGATCACAGATGTTCAAATAGTGGTATCTTAGTCCTATCCTTACAAACCATACATCAATGGAAAGCTTATTTATTCATGTATAAATCTCAATTAAAAAAAAAAAATGCCCCTTATGACTGGCTTTGTGGTTCAGGGTCACATTTGATTATTTTAAATAATCCTTTACTACTTTTACAGTACACACAATTGCCAACCAAAGTTGGTCCCTCACATGTTGTCCTCTAAATTCCCAATTTTCTTTTCTCAGGTAAGCGCTTGAAAAGTTTCACATGGAAAAGTGGGATAGATCTCGGAGAAGCGTTTGTGTTCCCATCCAGAAGAATTCCAGCACCCCCTAATGTCACAATGGAGTTACTGAAACGCTCGACTCACAACAGAACCAGCGTTTAAAAGCAAAAACAGCCAAGAGGTACTTGCATTTCCAAACTCTGATGGAAGCTGAGAGGAACAATGTTACAGTAATTGTCAATAGTGCCGCCAAAAGTTTTAAAGTTGAAATGGAGTAGTGAGTAATTTGGCTAAATCTGTTTCATTTATGTGGGAGTACACAAAGCTAGAAATGTACCCTCGAGGTGCAATAAGTCATTTCCATGTTTTAAGTTTGTTTTAAGTGCTCACACTGAGAGAGGAATGATGTGTTATCGCCCTGAGGTAAAGAGATAAACTTCCTGCACATGTTCTCTGAGGAGACAAGAACTTCCTGAGGTTAAAGGTCAACACTAGCTGTGTTTGGAATGAAATACATGCTCACTATTTGAAAAACATCAGTATTT
Source organism: Cirrhinus mrigala (assembly GCA_036247105.1). Lineage (NCBI taxonomy): Eukaryota > Metazoa > Chordata > Actinopteri > Cypriniformes > Cyprinidae > Cirrhinus > Cirrhinus mrigala. Next base: position 4,348,582 of record CM070022.1, read on the forward strand.
AAAAAGCAGTATGCATAACTGTCATATTTTTAATCCAATTCTATATAGTCCAATCAATAATAATGGGATAATTGTTTATATATTAATGCGTGAATAGTAATATGGTAGTGCGCTTTCCTAACAGATACAGTCAGCATTATTCCTCTGTTTTAGCAGCATCTTTGGGGCATTGGTTAGTCATTGTTACATTTGGCGTATTTAGTCTCTCTTTCTGTCCTAATTTGGCTTTGAACGTGTTTGGCATATTCTCTGTTTAACTAACAGCTTGAGGGACTCGATTTGGAGAAGTGTAATATAATTATGAGCTTATTAATATGTGTGTTTGCGGGTGTTGTGAGAAATCTGGTAGACATTGTCATTTGCTATGCTGCCTTTCCGCCTTTGCTCAGGTGTTAAACCTCTAGGAGATATGCAGAGTGATTTTTGATGAAAGATATGATGGGTGTTAACTAGTCTTGTGCAACTAGTTCTGGTGCATGGAATATGCACAGTACAGTAATGCTCAATATTCATGATTTAATATTAGTAGAAAATAGAATTAGTATTAGTATTTAACAGTTAAGGTTTAATAGAACTTTTTGTTACTTCAAGCAAAATAATCTTTATTAATCTTAATTGCTAATCTTATTCTTTATTAATAATCTTCATTAGTTTGAATACTAGAAAAAAAGTGCATAAATAATGATAAAATACACGCACACACACATTCATGATTAGGCATGTAGAAACAAATTAGAAAACAGTGTGAAGTTTATTAAGACCCTCAATTGCTTTTTCAAGCAAAATAATTCTGTAATAAGTTTAACAAGAATTTTGGGAAAAAAGAAAAAGATAAAAAGCTATCTTATAAAATAAGTTTTTATTTATTTATTTATTTATTTATTTATTATCTTATTTTATAATTTTATTTTACTGTTTTATATTCTATATTTTATTATTTTGTTGTACTTTTTCATTTCTCAATCTCCATTTTCAATCCTTTTTTGTTCTTTCTTTCTTTATTTTTGTCAACAAGTAGGGAAAAACTACAGTGAATAAAAAAAACATATAGGAAAAATAAAATAGGACAAAAATCTTATAAAATAAAATAGAAAAGTACTGTTTTTTATTTGTATTTATTATTATTTTATTTTATTTTATTTTATTTTATTTCTTGTACTTTCTCATTCCCAGTTCCCAGTTAATTTTATTGCTATTCTTATTCTTTATTCATAGTCTTCATTATTTTTAATAATATTGAAATGCATGTATAATGATAAAATGCACACATATTCATGATTAGGCTAATAGTTGTAGAAACAGATTAGAAAACAGTGTTGGTTAAGTTTAATGAGACCCTCAATTGCTTTTTCAAGCAAAATAATTCTGTAATAATTTTAAACAAGAATTTTGAAAAAAGAAAATGATAAAAAGCTATCTTATAAAAGAAACTTTTTTATTTATTTTATTTATTTGTTAGTTCTTATCTTATTTTATTATTTCATTTTACTATTTTATTATACTTTTTCCTTCTTAATCTTCAAAAAACTTGGAAAAACTACAGTAAATAAAAAATATAAATAAAATAAGACTAAAAACTAAAAATCTTATTAAATAAAACTACTGTTTTTTAAATATTTTATTTATTTGTTGTTTTTTTATGTTATTTTATTATTTTACTTTACTATTTTATATTTTATTATTTTATTGTACTTTTTCCTTCTCAATCAATGTTGATGTCATTTTCAATCTTTTTTTGTTCTTTCTTTCTTTATTTATTTATTATGCCTTTTTCTGAACATGTCAACAAGGAAAAACTACAGCAAATAAAAAATATAAAAAATAAAATAAGACAAAAAAACTCTTATAAAATAAAATATAAAAGTACTGTTTTTATTTGTATTTTTTATTATATTATTAGATTATTTTTCTTATTTCTTATTATTTTCTTGTTTGACATGTTGATGTCTGCATTTTCAAGCTTTTTTGTCCTTTATTTATTTATTTTATTTTATTTTATTTATTTATTTTGAGGAAAGAGTACAATAAATAAAAAAATATAAAAAAAAAAAAATAAGGAAAAAAAAACTCTAAAATAAATACAATACTGCTGTTTTTAAATTAATTAATTAATTTTATTTTATTTTATTTCATTTTATTATTTTATTTTATTTTGTTTCTTATACTTTTTTATTTATTTATTGTACTTTTTCCTTCTCATTTTCCATGTTGATGTCTGAATTTTCTATTGTCTTTTTTGCCCTTTATTTTTTTTCCTTATTTATTTATTTATTTATTTATTTTAAATTATATTATTATTATTATTATTTATTATTATTATATTATTATTATTTACATATTTTTTTAATAAACATTTTCTTTTAATATTTCCCATATTAAAAAAAAAAAAACACCTTTTCGATATGTAAAAGTCATCTTACATATGACCCACTTCCATACAGATACAATAACTCGGAAATAAGCATCCATTATGAACAATAGTTAATGCATTATGTGTCTGAGCATTGCATCAACCCGCCTGCCTGCGTTTGTTTGCTTTTTTATCTCGTATTTCTCCGGACTCGTCAGAAGTTGGCGGTGAAACGGTGCATGATTAGTATGCATTAAACGGCGCTGCTGTAGTTGTAAAAGTAGGGCCTGTTTGTACGTCCTATAACTGTGATGCTGATGAGCACGCGGCCTGTTTGTTTTCCCTCGTGCAGTAAACAGACTCATTTGGAGCGCGAGCTTGATTTCCCCTGAGCGTGCGCTGCGGCGTGAACACTACCTGTCAGCATCAGCACACCTGAGCTGCTGAGCATTAACCATCAGGGTCGCTGACACAAGCCAGGCGCGCTCAAATGAGCGGAACGATCACTCAGCAATAAGACACCAGCTCCAAAATACGAGAAATATCATGTTGGTCACCACATCTTTGAATGTCTCGCCCCCCAAAAGAACCGCATTGCACGCCGTGTTGCGTAACGCACCAAACTTTGAAGTTAACTTCAACTTAATGGACAGTGTATAATGAAAAAAATAACAATGACTTGATATGATTCAACTGATTATGGAAAATTTGCATGAACGTTGGCAGGTTTGTAGTGTTTACGGCGTGAGTGGGTGTTTTGAGCAATATGAAAAACCCACGATTGAACCTTTAAGACAGCTGAAGAAAAGAGCTTGTCAACAGAAGGATTGCTATGATCACATTCAATTAATTACAAATGAAATTAATTAGCATTAAATTAATGCCACGCTTGATTTAAACGTTGCGGTACCTTTTGCTGTTTAACAAGATTTATATTTTAAAAATAATGCAAGAAAATACTGCCTACATAGAGAAACAGGCTCTAATCGAAAAAATTAACACAATTACTATATTACAGGTGTACATTTGATTGCCTGAAATAGTACTGCTTTTGAAAATCAAGCATAATCTGCGATCTCCAGTCAAAGCGATGCAATTTCTCGGTGATATCAAACGGTCATCTGATTTTATGCTGTTATGTCGTGGCACAACAGGTCATAAGGCCTTAATTACGCTAATCACATTTGAGGCGATTCTTAAACTGCGCTGCTGGCACGGCTCTCGACCGAGTCTTTATTATTCCATGTCACCTACATTTATCCTCATCGGGCCAAGAGGGCTGATTTTAACAGAAGACCTTTGTGTGTTTGGTATTAGAGTCAATGGAGAAGTGCTTCGGAGAGAGAGGGAGAGAGGACTGAGGGATTGTAGAGGAGAAAAATGGTGAGAATGTGCCACTGTGCAAGAATGGGCTACAAAATAGGTCTAAATCTTTTTCTTTTTTCTGCATGATGAGCTACCTACAGGAAATGTTGCCATTTTAAACATCAAAATTAACATGTAGAAAATGCATGTTTTATGTATGTTTGGATAGCTTTAAAATGAATTAAAATGAACAAACCAAATGCAATAATACCCAACAAATAGAGAAGCGATGGCACAGAGCATATAATTGTTACGTTATTTTAATTTTGATGTGTCTGTTTATGAGGAATATGTACTGTTATGGATGTGACAAGCCTGAAAATAGCACTTACCAGACTATGGAAAAATATAAAATAATAATAAAAAAAATACTTTAAAAACTTTAAGAGGGACCTCACATGGGTATCTGAACCACCAAATGTTGACATCTGTGAAATCAGTAAGGTAAAAACTTTATTTTTTTAATTTTGGCAAAAACTATTTTTTTCATGGTAAGGTTGACATTTGCATGGCATTACTCAGTTATATTTATTATATAATTTATATTTATGAGTTATGGAAAAAAAGTTCTTGTTATCTTTTATATAATATTATATATTATTATATAATGTTTTAGAAATTTTCATGTATGAAATATAGTGTGTGTTTTTATAGATTTGATTAGGTTAGATAATTATTGGATTGGGTTGGTTTATTTTTATGATCATTCGGTAAGTTTAGAATATCAAATATATGATGTATTATCTATCTATCTATCTATCTATCTATCTATCTATCTATCTATCTATCTATCTATCTGTCTGTCTGTCTGTCTGTCTGTCATAAATGTGAGATAAATAGATTTGATTAGGTTAGATAATTATTGGATTAGGTTAGTTAATTTTTGTTATCATTCAGCAGGTTTAGAATATGAAATATATTATCTATCTATCTATCTATCTATCTATCTATCTATCTATCTATCTATCTATCTGTCTGTCTGTCTGTCTGTATTTCATAAATGTGGGATAAATGTAATGTACAATAATCTGGAGCATAAGCTGAATATTATATTTTTCTATAATGTGTTTTTCAAAAGTTTATCAAATGTAAATATTAGATGTTTACATTATTATTATTATTATTATTATTATTATTGTTATTATTATATATATGTTATATATATATATATATATTTTTTTTTTTTTTTTCTTTATGTATTCATATATGAAATACAAATTGTATATATGTATGTGTGTTTTTATATATTGGGTTAGGTTATTATTGAATTGTGTTCGATTATTTTTACTATAATATGATTCAGTAACTTTAGTATTTTTTTAACAGGGTTGTGCACAATGCCAAATTTTATTCTTTTTGTATAAAATAAAGTTTTTCAACAGTGTAAAATGCATGATGTTTGATATAATATATATATATATATATATATATATATATATATATATATATATATATATATATATTATTTTATATTTCATATTAATGTGCGATAAAAAGGCCCCTAGTAAAAAAGTAATAGATTTAAAATGCTATATTTTATTCTAAGTATAATTCAAGTCTATTAACATATTTACTGACATATCGCTTGAGACTTACTGATATAAAAATTGTAATAAAACTTTATTTGGAGTACTACTTGTGCACAATGCACACTTCTTAATATTAAGCCTAAAATATGTTATAATGTCACTACTAATGAAGATTGTATGATCGTTGAATGATAACAGCAAGATATTTAAAGTGTACCTAAAGTATATATGCAATAGCTCCAATAAAATCCAATAAAAATGTATATCTTTAGTAGGACTTCAGCACTACTTTTGCACAATTAAAGTGCACAAAATTAGTTGTTCCAATTTAGCAGACTTAAAATATACCCGTTTAGTATACTAAAAGTACAATACTGCAAGGTATTTTATTAAGTACATAATATGGAAATGTATTTGTAGTATACTTAGCATGAAATAAATGTATAATAATATTTATTTTTCACTAGGAGCATAAGCTAAATACAATGTTTTTTGTGTAATATTATGTTTTTCAACAGTCTAATTCATGACCTATGATTTGAAAACACTCAAAAAGGTCAAGACCTCAAAGATAAGACCAAAAAACTTTTAAAGGTTTTAACGTTTTTTCTAATGTTAATCTAATGTTAGATGTATGCATCATACGCTTTACTGACAGTAACAGGACGGCAAACTGTAGCATGTGTACATAGAACGTGGCATGCATGTTTTGTGAGGTTAGAGACACGTCTTCTGAGTTAAAAACGGATATATATGAGCGGTTTCGGGCTTTGTTTGAACGCACTAATAGAGCAAGCCTGTTTGGAAGGCAGCATGTGTGCGCTTTCGCCTCATCACAATGAAACAGACCTAACTTCTGTGCGTAGAAAACTAGAGCGTGACTGCCACATTTGAATATGAAATAGCCAAAGATTTCTGTTTCAGACACCTTGTACATTGTGCAAACAAAGCCACCAATTCCGGGGAAGAAAGACGGGTGAATTTAAAGCAGGCCTTTGTCGTTGTTTATAACTGTGTTGTCTTTGTTCCCATTTTTCCTCTGCAGGCAAAAGAATGGGCTGAAATATTTTTAAACAGTAATTACCTGGCCGGGATCCGACAGAGGGGGATTAATGGAGGAACGCGGAGCATCAGGTTCCAGAGATGTGTGCTGGAAGGTACGATGAGGGAGAGACGCGCGCTTCTCCGTCACACACGGGAAATGAGGAAACGGCAGATTTCTGATGTCGAGCTGTTTCTCTGTTCTTTTCCACCAGCACAAGTCATCAGCTCACGCCAAGCCCTTCACAAACCAACAGGAGCCATTTAGTCTTTCAAATCCAGGCAACTCTCAGCGTACATGCATATAAACCAGACATCTGGACTTTAGACTTTTCTTGGACTGATGATCCTCATTGACTTTCACAAGTTTTCTATTTTCTTACAATTGCGACTTCATGTCTCAGAATTGCAAATTTAAATCACACAGTTCTGACTTTGTAACTCGCAATTGTGAGTTTCTATCACACAATTCTGAGAAAAAAAAGTCAGAATTGCAAGGAAAAAAGTCAGAATTGTGAGAAAAAAGTTGCAAATATTATTTAGTGTCATGAACTGGCTTTCATAGAATATTTGTGTGGATGCAAACAATAACGTTGGGCAGTGTTTGGAGGAGGAAACCTGTTAGGAAACAATCATAAAATCCCCTTTGGTACCGCAGAAGTTATAGTAAATTATAATACACTTCACTTCCCGTTACTTGTCTGCTTATGGTTCTTGTTCAACTTTTTCATGATCTATTTTGACTTTTACAAGTTGGTAGCAAAGTGTTTTTGACTAAATGAATATTTATGTGGATGCAAACAAAAGATGTTGACTAATGTGAATGCTCGAAATGAAGTCAGACCCTTTTCAAGTGAACTGAAATAAAATTTTATTTTTATTTTTTTTAACAACTTTTCGGTTGACTGTTTTTCCTCAGGCTTAGACTTTTATCCAATGTATCTTTGAAAATATCCTGAAGGTTTATGGGCATTTTTTAATTTTTTAAACCTGAACATGGACTCCTGTAAAGTATAAAATAATGTTTCATATACATTGTCAACTAAAAGGAAGTCATTTGAAGTCAGTTTTCCTGAAAATAGTAAACACTATGTCTCTATGACTGGTGATTTACACATTTCTAGCCCTAAAATTGGATTCAGATGTTATTTTGATCAGTTTTATTTGTTAATTGGGTGAATGTTTCTTTCACGCTTGTTACAGTCGAGGTCTAAAGTTTACAACACCTTGCAGAAATGTTAATTATTTTACCAAAATAAGAGGGATTATACAAAATGCATGTTATTTTTTATTTAGTACTGACCTGAATAAGATCACATAAAAGCGTTTACAGATCATCCAGAGATAATAATAGCTGAATTTATAAAAATGACCCCGTTCAAATGTTTACATACACTTAATTCTTAATACTGTGTTGTTACCTGAATGATCCACAGCTGTTTTTGTTTTATTTTATTTTTTGAGTCCCGTGTTTGTCCCGAACAGTTAAACTACCTGCTGTTCTTCAGTAAAATTCTTCAGGTCCCACAAATTGTTTGGTTTTTCGGCATTTGTGTGTATTTGAACCCTTTCCAACAGTGACTGTATGATTTTGAGATCTATCTTTTCACACTGAGGACAACTGAGAGACGCATATGCAAATATTACAGAAGGTTCAAACGCTCACATATGCTCCAGAAGGAAAAACCATGCATTAAGAGCTGGGGGGTGAAAACTTTTGAACCGAATGAAGATGTGAACATTTTTATTTTGCCTAAATATCTTTTTTTTTTTTCATTTAGTACGGCCCTTCAGAAGCTACAGAAGATACTTACATGTTTCCCAGAAGACAAAATAAGTTAAATTTACTCTGATTTTCAAATTCAAAAAGTTTTCATCCCCCAGCTCTTAATGCATAGTTTTTTCTTCTGGAGCATCAGTGAGCGATTGAACCTTTTGTAATAGTTGCATATGAGTCCCTCAGTTGTCCTCAGTGTGAAAAGATGGATCTCAAAATCATACAGACATTGTTGGAAAAGGTTCAATTACACAATAATGCTGAAAAACCAAAGAATTTGTGGGACCTGAAGGATTTTTTTTGAAGAACAGCGGGCAGTTTAACTGTTCAGGACAAACAAGGGACTCATGAAGAACTATCACTAAACAAAAAACACAGCTGTGGGTCATTCAGGTAACAACACGGTATTAAGAATCAAGCGTATGCAACTTTTTATGAAATCATCTGTTATTTTCTCTCATGGACTATATGTAAATGTATTTTATGTATCTTATTCAGGTCAGTACTAAATAAAAAATAACATGCATTTTGTATGATCCCTCTTATTTTGGTAAAATAACATTTTGTAGATTCTGCAAGGTGTGTGTAAACTTTTGAACTCAACAGTAAAATGATTTGAGTTTAGTTCACTTTAGAAAATATAGTGCTGCACACACCTGAAACACATGTAGTTGCATTGGTTGATGTTTTAAAAAGATGCAAATTTAAGTGTGGGATTAATATATTTCTGAGTTCAGTTCACTTTACAAGAGTCTGACTTGATTTCCAGTGTTAGTCAGCATTTTTGTTTGCATCACAAAAAGAGCAAGATTTAAAAAGTAGCTTCTTCGCAACTTTTTGCAACCAACTCAATCAATGTAAAAGTCACTATAAATCATAAAAGAGTTAAACAGAAATCATAAGGTGATAGGTAAGTAATGAAAAAGGTGAAGTGTACTGTATAATTTATGTGGCACAAAATGAGATTTTATGATTGTTTTCTGACAGGTTTCCTCCTCCAAACACTGCTCATCTTCCATTGTTCGAAATAAAATAGACACAAGTCTACAGAAACCATGATGTTCATATGCAGTCTTTGCAGCCTTTTTCCAACTAACTTGTAAAAAGTCAGTACAGATCATCACTCCAAAAAAAGTCCTTTAAATGCATATCAGTCACACATTAGTACAGTGATTTAGTTGATGGCACGTATTCTTTACGATACTGATTGCAGCATAACCATATTGTGTTTGAGTACAAAAAGCACATTGATCACTGGCGCATAGGCTTTTGTGCAGAAATTGCAGAGAAACCAAACAAAAAGTCCCACAATTTCATCATAACAGTGTTTTCTCATTGCGTTTGTATAAAAATGTTTCAGCGCTTCAAGCTCCAGTCTAGCGGCTAGCTTTTATTTGTGAGCTGAACTCAAATTGAGGCTTGAATCTCAGCAAGGCACATCAAAGCATGCTTTTCACTAATACAGAGGTCTGTAGTTAATTGAGAGTGCTTCATAAATGTGTCTGATTTATAATAGGACATAAAGTGATTCCTTCCATAAACCACCAGTGCAATCTACGGTCTAATTACAACAACACCATAAATCACGAATAAGTCGGAGGAAAACACAATATAAACAAACAAAACTTTGCTGGAAAGTAAACAGCGTTAAAACTATGAAAAGCAGCAGAACGGAGTCATAAAAGCTCATTTAAAGGCTGATATTATGAAGATCATAGAAAATTACAATGGCCTATAGATAGTAAGCAATCCATTATTGGTGTATAATGGGCAGGAAGCTGTGTTATTATGTCTGAAGTTTATCAGTCCAATGGCCGTTGCTTGCTAATGATGTCATGTGACTCAAACGCAATAAGAAAGTTGAACAGGAATCATAAGTAACGGGAAAGATAAGGGTACAGTGTGCACCAAATAGGATTTTATGATTGTTTTCTGACAGGTTTCCTCTTCTAAACTCTCCCATTGTTCAGAAATAATGGACAAAGATCTAAAAAAACAGGTTCTAGTCAAACCACTTCATAATACAATATTTATGGCAAGATAAATGTTTCAGTGGAAAAGGCCAGGGAATTCGATCAATTAATTACTTATACATGCACATTAAACACAATTCATTTTTAAACTTTGTAGAATGTCACATTTAGTCATTGAAAATTGAGGGCCATCACAAGTTTCTTTTAAAAGTTGTGTATCCTCCAATTTTCTTTCTAACAGCTGTTTCAGATTTGTTGTTTTGCTTTCAGATTTATAGTTTTTGGTATTTGCTCTTCCTAGAACTGTTATCAGTATATTCATTAATGCTCTAAATTAGCTTTTATTTTAATAATTTTAGTTTTTTATGTATCGTTAAAGTTTTCGTAATTATGTGCTTTTGTCATTTTGATTTGATTTTGATAGTTTTAGCATTAGTTTAACTACTAAACAGATATATTGAGACACTATTACAGTTTGCATTCATATTTTGAATTTGGTTTTTATTTTTATATATTCTGTTTCAGTTTAATTTTAATGTTTTAGTAATTTTGCTGTGTTTTTGTAATTTTTTTTAGTTGTTGTTTTTTTAAATATCTATATAGTTTTCATTAATTGTTATTTATTATTTATTATTGTTTTATTATTATTATTATTGTTATTATTATTATTATCAGGGGTGCACATAAGTTTTTTAGCCCGGTTCTTATATTTTTATTGTGACCCATTAAATATAACTCTAAAAAAAAATAATTATAATTTAATTATAATTTTCACATTTTTTTTAAACCTGAACTTGGACTCCTGTAAAGCTGAAGTGTAAAATAATGTCTTCTGTCTCAGTTTAATATACATTGTTAACTAAAAGTAAGTCATTTGAAGTCAGTTGTCCTGAAAATAGGAAACATTATGTCTCTATGTCTGGTGATTTACACAGTTTCTAGCCCTAAAATTGGATTCACATGTTATTTTGGTCAATTTTATTTGTGACTGGGTGAACTTCCCCTTCACACTTCTTACAGTTGAGGTCAAAAGTTTACATACACCTTGCAGAATCTGCAAAATGTTCATTATTTTACCAAAATAAAAGGTATCATACAAAACGCATGTTATTTTTTATTTATTACTGACCTGAATAAGATATTTCACATAAAAGACGTTTACATGTCATCCACAAGAAAATAATAGTTGAATTTATAAAAATGACCCCCGTTCAAAAGTTTACATACACTTAATTCTTTTTTGTGTATTTGTACCCTTTCCAACAATGACTGTACAATTTTGAGATCCTTCTTTTTACATAGAGGACAACTGAGAGACACATATGCAACTATTACAGAAGGTTCAAACACTCGCTAATGCTCCAGAGGGAAACACAATGCATTAAGAGCCGAGGGTGAAAACTTTTGAACCGAATGAAGATGTGTACATTTTTATTTTGCCTAAATTTTTTTTTCATTTAGTACTGCCCTTCAGAAGCTACAGAAGATACTTAGATGTTTCTCAGAAGACAAAATAAGTTAATAAATAATAATAATTTAATGTGAATTTTCATCATTTTCAAACCTAAATTAGCAATCTTTTATTTTGGCGGGTTGCTGGCAAGTAAGTATACGCGCTCCCGCGAGGTTTAATGCTTCCGATTACAGAGCGTTCAATGAAGAGTATGCAAATGCGCACTCTGAACTTATTTACACAGCACATTTTCTTATTTTGGTCATGCATGAGGACCTGCGGACCACTTATGGCCAGCCTTGATTATCATTATCATTATTATTGTTATTATTACATTTGTTTATAAACAGTGAAAATGAGAAATGGTGACTTGGCAACTAGCTGAAATAAAATAAGTTTAGTGTTTTTGTATTTTATAGTAATGTCTTATATTATATTATATTATTTTTAATATGTTTGTTTATAAACACAATGAAAATGAGAAATGGTGACTTGGCAACTAGCTGAAATAAATTATTATATATTATATTATATTATATTATATTATATTATATTATATTATATTAGTTTATATTTGTTTATAAGCAAAATAAAAAAATGAGAAATGGTGACTTGGCAACTAGCTGAAATAAAATAAGTTTAGTTTTTTGTATTTTATACAAAGTTATATTATATTATATTATATTATTATTACTACTACTATAATAATAATAATATTAATTGTATAATAAATATTATTATTATTATTATTATTCTTGTAAAATATCACAAATTGTTCAGATATCAACAACTTTGTGGTTTTAATTTTAGTTCTGTCATGACAACTCTCTGAGAGTTTCGCATGGTAATGTACATGCCAATGTGTTTGGTCTTGGCGGGAACAGATCTGCTACACTGCGTATAACTTCTAGACAGGTGGAGCTGGGGAAGTGGAGGGTTTCTAAAGCGCTACACATGCTACAGCAAGCACTAGCCTAGTATTTGGATGTTTAGCAAAAAGCTTGTTGGCTACTGACGTGAAAAGAAACCAATCAGCTGCACCATGTGAATAATGATTGAGTTAGTGCCTATCGACCCTTTAACTATAATAACCCTATTACCTAAGAGCTTGATTTAAAGAGATAGTTTACTCTAAAATGAACATTCGTCATAATTTAGTCAGTGCTCCAAATCACCACGTCAAAAGGAAAGGTTTAGAAAAAATGTATAAAAGCTGCTTTTTACATACAGTGAAAGTGGATCATAAAAGGAGTCCTTATGACTCATGCACTAAATGTAAGTTGTTATTTAATGAAATACTTTCATTGCTTTGAAAAAAAGGAGGAGTTTGGACATTCTAAATAGATCCTTTTGTGTTCCAAAGAAGAAAGTCGATAATGACAGAATATTCCATTTTGGAATTATTTCTTTCAAAACCAAAAACATGCGTTTAGACACAAACAACGACAAGAGCAGAGGAGATACAAAGACAGACAGAAGCATGAAACACAAAGAAGCGAAGTCGCATTATTGAGCTGTAATCCTGTTAGCGCAGGAAACACGCTGTCATTGACTTCTCCACCCCACGATTCACTCCAAACCACGAGCATGTGCTTCATCCAGCACAACTCATTAATGATCCATGCTGGGACAATCCTTTATTATCCGAGCAATATTTAATATTCAACCAGCATGGGAAATCAATGCTCGTTTACGCTGAACTCATTTCACTTGATATACCTTCTCGGAGCTCGGAGAAGAACAATAAAATGTCAAAAACTCAATGATGGTTGCCTCATTGTGGAAATAGATGCGCATGTCCGTCCATAAATGTTGTTCAAAGCGCTCCATTATGCAGTCTTTCCTGTATGCTTGACCAAATTCAGATCATCTTGCATCTGGAAAGCAGAAAATGACAGTGCTCTTGCCTATATGCAGCTCCTATTAGCATTAATACCATCTGTTAGTCATCAGGAGAAGTCACTCATGCCTTAATAGTCTGTCTTTATGTATCATAAACATTTTAAGCTCAAAGCTGTCATAGATGATTAAGTGTTCCATTATCTTTGCTTTTCTTCTCCAAGTTCGCCGTTTGATGTGAAACTCTTTCCCGAGCTTTCCAGAGAGTTCTGAGGACGGCGGTTTATTCGATTAAAGCGATACGCCGCCACAAGCGGTGCGTTTTACCACGGGAAATGCCTTTAAAAACCCCCGAACCGTGGTAAAACCACGGTAATGCGCAGCCTTGAGTGGTTTTCTCTTTTAGAATTGCGGTTTATCGATGTGTTTCAGAATTTGAACCATGTTGAAAACAGATTCGAATGCTCTTGTACTCCACTTATTTGGGAAACCAAGAATATTGCGGTCCATGTGGCGAAAAATGAATAATCTGCAGAACTGTGTGCGAAGCGTGTTGTCGGGTACGAGAGCACCTGCTCATCAAAAGAGTAATATGAATGCACAGTGGGGTGGTGTGGGTTTAGCTTCACCAGCTGCCATCTGCTATCAATATCATTAGCATTCGCCATGACCAATTGTAATATTAGATTATTGAATACCCAGAGGGTGATGAATACAAGCACAAAATTCTGCATATCATTACAGCATGTGAAATGTAGAGAAGGATCTGTTCGGGCTACAGCTTTTACATTTGAAATGTGCCTTCAAATCATGACTCGCTGTGTGATTTATGTTGCGTTTCTTTTGTAGTGCACGAGGCAAAAGTGAGCTTTAGCGCGAGAGACCTTTCTGGAGATCTTATTTATGGTTCGTATCATGTAAATATCAACTTTATTTTAAGTGTTGTTATTGTTATTACAAATAATTTCTGTTGAAGTGAAAGAAAATATAAATATTAAATGAAAAATCTGAAAATAAAATGAAAAAGTTACATTAAAAAAGTTGACCTGAAAGTACTAAAATTACAAAAAATGTAAAAAAAAAAAAGAAAAAAGCTAAATATAAATATATAAAAAAAACCTAACAAATATATAAAAGCACATAAAATTGCTAAAACTAAAATTAAAACTGAAAATATAAATTTAAAAGTTTAAAATATTAGCATATAAAATAGCATATAAATAATTTAGCAAATAGGAAAACAAAGTGGGAATATATATATATGTGTGTATGTATATATATATATATATATCTCATTTTTTTTAAATGATAGTATATAAATAATACTTAAATAACAATCTGAAAATAAAACAGCAAATCTAATTTTAAAAAATATGTTAAAATATATTAAATATTAATAATATTAATAGAAATAGAAAAAAAAAACTAATTATACTTACAAAAGTGCATTGCAAAATGACTAAAACATAAACTAAATTAAAATTGTAAAAGTAAAAGCTAATTAAAAACATTCATAAATATGTTTTAAAAAGTTGACATACAATTTCATAAGTACTAAAATTACAAGAATGAAAACAAAAATATAAATAAGGGCTAAATATAAATATATATAAAACCAAATAAAAATAAAAACTAACAAAAATTATGAAAGCACATAAAAGTGCTAAAACTAAAATGAAAACTGAAAATATAAATGTAAAAGTTCAAAATATTAGAAAAATAGTATATAAATAATACTAAAATGTGTATATATATATGTGTGTGTGTGTGTGTGTTTGTGTGTTAATATATATAGAAATATAAAAAATAAAAATCACAAAATCACAAAAATCATGTTAAAATATAATAAATATTAATATAAATATTATTAAATAATTAAAGTTACAAAAGCACATTGCAAAATGACTAAAACTTAAACTAAAATTAAAATTGTAAAAGTAAAAGCTAATTAAAAATATTAATAAATAGAAAGTATCACACAAATAATACTAAAATAACACTGCTGAGAAGTGCAAATGGAAAAAACACTGCACATCTGAAAGTAACAGTCCAATATTAAAAAACATTTTTACATTTATATTTATATTAATAATAATAATATCAATATAAATATTTAATAAAAGCAAAAGCACAATGATTTTCTAAAACTACAGGTTATAAAAAAGACTGTGGATAGCAGTGCAAATTGTTTCACATTGCAAGAAATTATCTTGGCATATCTGACCACAGATATTTCTGAAAGACGTGAAATCACGTGTCATTTTTTTTTCATACGGATATCTATATTAGCATATAGAGTCTACAGTCTGTTTTTTCAGATCAGATTAGCCTTAACAAGACTGAACGGAAACATTTTTTAGGTTTGACACACATAGTAACGAAAACAAGTCGACCGCATGGCCTTTTTACATTATGCCGTCTGTCACCTGAATTCAGCTCAGACCAAACATGTCACAGTGAGTGACTGAACCTCTTCCTGTCATGTAGAAGCATTTGTGCTCCTCAGACATGTCTGAAAACACATGATCAGCTTTTGAAGAAAACATTTGACATGCCCAATATTCAGCAATTGGAGCAAATTTTGCTCTGCAGACGATCTGAAACTCAGACATTATTCAGGTTTTGCATTAAATATGCACCACTAGCCATCTGCTCTCCTCTTCAGTGCTGGACGCTGTGAGGCCTACTGCAAAACCCAAAATGCCCTTCCTATTCTCAGTTTTTTAAGCATATGAAAATTTTATCAAGACCACACAGGTTTTTACCACAGTAATCGCCCATAAAAGCGACTGATTTGCAGAGTGACTCATTGGCAACTGAAAGAGTGTTATTTTTTTCATAAGTCGGTAGGTAACATGATTAAGCTGAAGGTTTTAGCCATTTAAAGGCAGCAATGTATCCTCCATGGCCAATCCCATGATGCATTGCAACAAGGTCATTGAATAAAACTGTGCAATATGGCTGAATTTAAGATACTACAGACAAAAACGCTTTTTTTTTTTTTTTTTTTCATGAACTACTCAATGTTGAGACATTTATATGTAATATTTTATTCCTAAAACCATGTTTTTTTTTTTTTGTTTTTTTTTATTGTATTTATTTATTTATTTATTTGGCTAATTGCCAGAATCTTCTGGATTACTAAGTGACAAAAAAAAGAGAGATCCTTAAAAAAAAAAAAATCATTATAATAATAATTAAACGAATGAAGGAAAAAAAATAAAAAGAAAAACTTTTTTAATTTTTAATTTTTTGTTTTATCCAATGTTCAGGTTGAGTTCTGTTCTGGAAATGTGTGCAAAACAGTGCATATTTAATTATATAATGCCTCATTTGTGTATTTAAAATAGCATTTTCTGCATTTTTCCGTTTGCATTAATTTATTTTTAATTATTTATTTTGTTAAGTTGTCTTAATATACTGTGATTAATAACCTAGGGAAAGTATGGTGTGTGTATATATATATATTCCTAAAAACATGATTTTTATTTATTTATTTATTTGGCTAATTGCAAGAATCTTTTTAATTACTAAGTAACAAAAAAGAGAAATTCCTAATTTATAAAAAATAAATGATAATAATAATTAGATGAATAAATGAATAAATAAATAAATAAAATGAAAGAAAGAAACAATAATTTTGAACCTTGTTTTATCCAGTGTTCATGATGATTGATTCAATGTTGATGAATAATTTCAGTTCTGGAAATGTGTGCTAAACTGTGCATATTTAATTCTTAATTTCCGCATATTCCATTTGCATTCTTTTATTTTTAATTATATATTTTGTTAAGTTGTCTTAATGTACTATGATTAATGACCCAGGGTAAGTATGGTGATATCTGTTTTTTACCTTATTCACCTATGAAGTCTTGCCTTTAATATGATTTTTTTACTATTAAATATGTTTTTTTAACTATATTAAACAAATTTTTATTTACATGCGATTTTTAAATGCAAAATAGTTCAATAGTTAGGAATAAAATGTATTTATTTAATTGGCTAATTGCCAGAATCTTCTTAATTACTTAGTGACAAATAAGAGAAATCCTTAATTTAGATAATAAATTAATAATTAATAATAGATATATAAAAAAAAATAATAATACTAATTGAATGAATGAATGACTGGATGAATGAATGAATGAATGAATGAATAAAATAAAAACAAGAATTTTGAACCTTGTTTTATCCAATGTTAGATTTCTGTTCTGGAAATGTGTGCAAAACAGTGCATGTTTAATTTTATAATGCCTCATTTGTGTATTTAAAACAGCATTTTTTTTTTTGCATTATTTCATTTTTAATTATTTATTTTGTTGAGTTGTCTTAATATACTGTGATTAATGACCTGGTGATATCTGTTAGTTCAATTTTTAACTTATTCACCTATGAAGTCTTGTCCTTAATATGATTTTTTACTATTTTATATATTTTTTTTAATTATAAAATGCAATTTTTAAATGCATTAGTTCAATACCAGATATTATTAAAATTCGTAAAATTGACAATTTAACTTCTGATATTTCTGTTTATGCTTGCAGGACAGCAAGGCGGCCTGCTTGGCTTTGCAAGTGCACAAAAACATCGGCCATTGTGTTCTTGCTAATGCATGTGCAATACCATACGAACAGGTGATTTCCGTTTCACCACCAATATTTTTTTCAGCATAGCCTTTTGTGCTCAATATGTGAACTTCACCCTGTTGAGCCTTTGTCAGTAATGGTGCCATTGTCAATACAAATATATGTGCAGGCTGCTTTTGTGGAGCGCAGCATATACCCCTCAAAACCACATGGGTGTATCGCTGACAAATTGACAGTTTGAGGCTTTCATTTCGAGGGGCTGGAAGGCAGTCGAACTGGTGGTTCTCAGGAAGTCAGTCTGTCACACCCTTTGAACATCAAACGAGCCGGTGTGCTGGTTGAACAGTAGCTGAAGTCTCGTGATGTCAACAGGACACACAGTGACCTTTAGAGAAAGCAGACGCTGTAGGTTTTCTTTTGCATTGCTTGAAGTGAAATTTTTTTTTTTTTTTGCATGTGTGTACATATACTAAGCTTAATAAGTGCATGCTAGAGTTCCTGGAAGAAAAGCATCTGCCACTTGACTTAACGCTTTAACGCTATTTGAATTTCAATGTGAACGTCTGTGAAAAAACAGGCCAAAATATTTGATGTCTTTAAAAATTGCTCTTTTAGAAAAGGAACACTAAGGAAAAGTTGATTTATACTGCATGTGTGCCATCAAATCATGATCTGTTTTTAACCTGTGTAGCACATTTTGGATGTTACAGTATGTTTAGGTTGATAGCTTAAGTTTGGTTGATTTTGTAGAAAAAAAAACCCTCTAGCCTACCACATCAAGTGTTGTGAACAAATGTTCTATATGTGTTCCATGGCCTTATTTCAGTGACTTAAAAAATTTAGCATACGCATACGCATTGTTTTCCCAAAAACACAAACATGTACATTCATGTTGCTTAAATATTATTGTAGCCCAATTTGTGCTGATTACAATGTAATCAGACTTTAGCCATTGATATGTTTTTCAGATACTGAAAAAAGCACAAATGTCAGGGCACGTCAGAACTTCTCCAGGGGCCCAAAACACCCTCAGACGATTTTAATTGTCCCATCTTTTCTCAGTCTCTCCATAGCATGTTGATAAGTGTTCTTTAGTATAATTGAGTAACTAATTTATAAGTTATTTATTTATTTAGGAAAGGAAAGGAAAGGACACATGGAATTTGTGCTCTGCATTTAACCCATCCAAGTGCACACACACAGTAGTGAGTAGTGAACAAACACACCCAGAGCAGTGGGCAGCCATATTGCTATCACTGCAGCACCCAGGGAGCAATTGGGGGAACGGTGCCTTGCTCAAGGGACTCACCTCAGTTGTGGTATTAAGGGTGGAGAGAGTGGCGGTTATTCACTCCCTCCACCTTCAATCCCTGCCGGACCTGGGATTAGAACTCGCAACCTTTTGATTACAAGTCTGACTCCCTAACCATTAGGCCACGGCTGCCCCCGTGGCCTATTTATTGCCACAATAGGCAATAAAAGAAAATTGCCACAATAGGCAATAAAATAAATTTATTTATTTATGTTCTATTATTTTTTTATTAAAATTTTAAATGTATTTATTTAACCTTAATTTTGATTAATTTTGTGATTAATGACCTGGGGAAAGTATGGTGATATCTATTAGTATTTTTTTTATTATTATTATTATTTACCTTTTAGCATTATTTACCTATGAAGTCTTGCCTTTAATAGGTTTTTTACTATTAAATATTTTGTAATTATATTAAACAAATCTGTAATAATATTATTCACATGCAATTTTTAAATGCATTAGTTCAATAGCTAGGAATATATATATAATTAAATAAATGAATGAATGAATGAATAGATAGTTAGATGAGTAACTCATTTATATTTAAGAAGTATTTATTTATTTAATTTTATGTAGTTTTTATTTTTTTATTTATTGCTTGTTGTAATTTGTTCATTTTTAAAATATTTATGTTTTATTTAAATTTTATTTATTTTAAATGTATTAATTTAACCTTAATTTTGGTTAAGTTTTTTATATTTTATTTTATTTTTATTTTTTTAATAAAAGACCATGGTTAACAGAATGGTCAAAAAAGTAGTAGATAGACATTTTATTTCTTTAATGTGAAATTGTCATGCAAGAATTGCATGAAACTGAATTAAAAGTACAAGTGAAAAAAAAAAATAATATATATTTTTTTAATTATTTCGTTTAATCTTTTTTAGTTTGTTTTAGTTAATTATAATCACCCTGTTAAGGACAAATTTTCTGTAAAGTGTCCATTGACCCATTTTTTAAGGCTAAATAAATGTAGGGTTTCATGGATAAAAGTATGAATGGATTGGCCTAAAAATAAATAAAATAATAAAAGTAAAGTTGCCATTCCTAAAATATAAATTACTAGCAATCCATAACATCACGTCAAGGCCACCTACCAATTTTGCAGAGATTTGCTTTAATGCAATGTTTTTGGTCTATTTTATTGATCTATTTATCTATTTTGTCAGTGTTTATCATAGAAAGTGTACATGCACTAAACTTCCTTTTAGGGTATGTTTTAAGTTCTCAAAGTAAGTTTTTTTTTTTTTTTTTCCCCATACGTGAGTTATCAGTATTTTTGGTCTGTTTTAAATGTGGTTAATATAGGTGAAAAGCTAACGGATATTTTTGTCAGGATTTGATGGGCGTCCCCCATCGTTATATGTTGAAGTAGAGTACAAGTGGATTGTTATCGCAGGACCTATTCACGTATTTGACAGCGTGTCTGAATTCAAGGCTGAGGGTTTTATTGTAGCGTCGGCTTCTCATTGAAATAATTTATGTGGATTGCACAGATGTTGTTCAGATCCTTGTTTTTTCCACTCAATTACAGAATCCATCTTGCTGTTTTAATTATCCTATGAAAAGCCCATCTTCCTCTCCCACTCCTCTTTTTAAGCTCATATTAAGTCCCCCTGTATGGTCTGGAACTCTTTCAACGTGCCATCTCCATCTTTGCGCCTTCTCTCCCATAGTATTGTGTATTGTTTGTGTTGGCACCTCAGGTTTGTTGAGGGGTTTGATGGAAACGCTTTGTCGCCGCTTTTTGGATGAGGCTCAACTGAACCGAAAGCAAATCCATCATGTTATGTTTTACTTCAAGACAACATGAAATCAAAATTGCCCATATTTACTTTCGTAATGCACCCTCCAAGTCTTTTTGTAAATGATTCTTCACATTATTCACTACAAATGACTTTCCTTCTCAGCTGATGTCAAGAAGACTTCTTATTTTTCAATCCCTCCTATCCACATGACATACAGAGACCACCTTTTATTATCTAAATAATTCCTCTCGGACTGATGTGACCATTTAACTATGTAAATATGACAATTAATGATACATATATCAGAAGGCATGTATAGTAACCTGCATTTATGTACTATTTATATTCTAATATATTATTTTTCATTATTTATTTGTACTTTAAATTTAGTTTCATGCAAATCTTGCATGACAATGTCACATTAAAGAAATAAAATGTATATTTACTCATTTTAGAGCATTCTTTTAACCTTGGCCTTGTATTTAAAAATAAATAAATAAATAATCATAATTAAAAGAGCTTGTGCTTTTGAGGTTGTATAGTTTTGTGTAAGAAACACTCAAATTTTGGTTAATTTTTATTTTATTTTTTATTTATTTTTTTCGTTTCAGCAGAGGGGAAATTATCACTGAATTATTTTGTTTTATGTTATTTTTTGTTTTTATTTTATTACATTTTTTCCTCAGTGCAGTTTTATCTAGTTACTGCATAGTTTAACAATTTCTTTATAGAAAAATTTGCTATATATAAATATACATTTTAACCATTCTGTCAGCATAAAAGTGCTTAAAAATCATATTATAATACTATGTGAGGAACAGAAGAAATTTTGGTTGATAATTACTGTAAATCTTCCCCTCTGCTGCAAATATTTTTATTTTATTTTATTTTATTTTATTTTATTTTATTTTATTTTATTTTATTTTTTTAACATGGCTGTTCCTCACACAAAGAGTTTCAGCAGAGGGAAAGATTATCACTCAATGATTTCCTTTCTGATTGATTTTATCATTTTATTCTATTTCATTTTATCAAGCTCCAAAATTGAGATTTTTTTTTATCACCATAAAAGTGCTTATGCTTCTTTTTTTCACTGAAAATATCCCCTTTAGCTGCAGCTTATGATTTTTCAATATGAACATTAATTACTTTTTTAACATTTCAGCAGAAGGGAAGATTATTATTTTATTTTTGACCATCTAATTTTTTAATTTCTGAACATTAATTAAGTTTTTAAGCACTTCAAAAAGCAGAAAGCGAAGATTATTTATTTTCTTAATTGTTTTTTTCTATATTTCATTTTATATATATATATTATATATATATATATATATATATATATATATATATATATATATATATATATATATATATATATATATTTCAAGTCAATTTCTTTATAGAAAAAAAGCCATATATATAAATATACATTTTGACCATTTCTGTCAAGCTCTGAAAAAAAATATTTTATTTTATTTTATTTTTTGAAGATGACTGATTTTTTTTATTATTCATTTATTTATTTATTTTATTTATTTATTTATTTATTTTAGTTTCAACAGAGCGCATTGAAATCACTCAATGATTTCCTTTCTGATTTTTTTTATTTTATAATTTTTATTTTTTTTTATTTTTATTTTTTTTGTCAAGCTGCAAAATGGAGATTTTTTTGTTATAAAAGTGCTTCTTTTTTCACTAAAAATATTCAGCTGCAGCTTATAGAACAATTTTATTTATTGATATGAACAACATTAATTACTTTTTTTAGCACTTCAGCAGAAGGTAAGATTATTTTATTTTATTTTGTTTTATTTTATTTTTTATTGTTGACCATCTAATTTTTTAATTTCTGAACATTAAGTTTTTAGCAAATAAGGGAATATTATTTAATTTTCTTTATTTTTTTTTTATATTTCATTTTTTGCAGGTTTTTTTTTTTTTTTTGTCAAGCTTCAAAATGAAGATTTTTGTTTTTAAATATCACCATAAAAGTAGTTGTGCTTCTTTTTTTCACTAAAAAAAAATATTTCTTCAGCGGCAGCTTATAAAACTACATTTTTGATATGAACGACATTAATTACTTTTTTTTAGCACTTCAGCAGAAGGGAAGATTATTTTATTTTATTTTATTTATTTTTTTTTTTTTATTGTTGACCATCTAATTTTTGAATTTCTGAACATTAAGTTTTTAGCAAATAAGGGAATATTATTTATTTTCTTTATTTTTTTCTATATTTAATTTTTTGCAGGTTTTTTTTTTTTCTTTCTTTCTTTTTTGTCAAGCTTCAAAATGGAGATTTTTGTTTTTAAATATCACCATAAAAGTAGTTGTGCTTCTTTTTTTCACTAAAAAAAAATATTTCTTCAGCGGCAGCTTATAAAACTACATTTTTGATATGAACGACATTAATTACTTTTTAGGATAGTTTTTGTTTTCCATTTGCATTCTGTATTTCCAGTTCAACCAACTTAATTTTTACAGTATTACAGTATGTTATACAAAATTCAACTAAAGATTTTCCAATTAATAAATAAATAATCAAATGAAATGACTTGTACAGCCAGTATGATTATACAAATAATTATAAGTGATTATACTAATAATTATAAGTTGATGAAAATTTTACAGTGTGTGCATTCCTACTGTACTACTACTTCTCTATTTTAGCTTGAAAAGACTTAATGTTTGCTTTCCACTGTTGTTGTTTTCATTCTCCCCAGTCATTACAGGAGAGCTGCAGTATTTCCATAATCGTCTTGAAGACTCACAGCAGGAGACGTTCTCTCCAAGTACAGTATAGAGCCAATGTTCTTGTAGCTAGCCATGCTGCATTGTGGGGAAAAAACTGTGGCGTACATTCATGCCTACAGCTAAACACGGCGCTTTGACGACTCGCTCCAGACCGTACCTGACATTTGTCCCCAGTCCGACCGGATACGGCATGAAAAATTCACCGAGACGAGGAGCTGGAAGAAATCGACATTTCTCCCGCGACTTTGACTTCGGGGAGAGCAAGGTGAGCAGAACTCACGCTTGTCATGGATGCACGCTCCTGACAAACATAAGTAGATGCTAATGGCGAATTCGTGACAGAGCAGAGTCCCACCACCATATGGCTAATTGCCACAACAATATCTTCAGTGTTATTAATCACGTTTTCATAGTGTGCCATGATAATTGGAATAATTAGAGCGAGAGCAGACGCAGGCCTTGCTCTCTCTTTTAACATCTCACTGAGACCAGGCGAACTGAGAGCTTCTCCTCCTCCCCCTCCTTTATTTATACCTTCTTTATGGATTTTCTCCTACGTCCATATGTTGGGCTTTTTTTCTGCTTCTATAGAAACTCTGTTTTTTTTTTCTGTCCCCTCCTCATCTCCGATGATTCGCTCATCTCCCGGCGTTGTGTAGGTTGTCCTCTGCAAAGCGGTGAGTATAATTAATGGATGGCTGTCGTCTCAGGGTGGGGTCGGGCTCATAGGTAGCTAAATGAGGCCATCGCACGCCCCGCTGATGATTACCAATGGCAAAAAGATGCTTAACTCGTCCCTCAGTGAAAGTAAAGTAATTCTGGAACTGTATAAATGCTGTTCTAAAACTGTATGCTGTTGTTTTTGGAGATGATTTTTGACCATATATATATATATATATATATATAAAATGTAAAAAATCTGCATAAAAGTACTTGTTCATATTATAGCTTTGTGTGAGGAACAGACTCAAATATTGGTTGATATTCATTGAAAATCTCCTCCCCAGTTGTAACTTTTATTTAAACTAAACAGTTCCAGCAGAGAGGAAGATTTTTGTGATTTTTTTTTTTTTTTTTTAAAGCTTTTATTATTATTTTTTTTTAAATTCCAAGTCAAAATTTTGACCATGTCTGTCAAGCTTTAAAAATAGATATTAAAAAGACATTTTTTATCAGCATAAATCAGCATAAAAGTGTAAAAAAATAAAATAAAAATCATAATATTATGTGAGTAACAAAATAAATTTTAGTTGGTATTCACTGAAAATCTTCCCCTCCACTGCAACTCTTACAGTAGATCTAATTTTTTAATCTGAATGTGACTGAAATGTTTGGAGTTTTAGCATTATCATTGAATGATTTATTTTTCTTTCCTTTTCTTCCTTATTTTATTTTATTTTATTTTTATAAGATTTTTGGGATTTTTTTAAAAAAAATTTAGAAGCTTTTATTAATTAATTTTTTTTTTTTAATTCCAAGTCTAGATTTTGACCATGTCTGTCAAGTTCTAAAAATGGAGAATAAATAAATCAGCATAGAAGTAAATATATATATATATATATATATATATATATATATATATATATATATATATATCATAGTATTATGTGAGGAACAAAATAAATTTTAGTTGGTATTCTCTAAAAATCTTCCCCTCCACTGCAACTCTTACAGTAGATCTAATTTTTAATCTGAATGTGACTGAAATGTTTGGAGTTTCAGCATTATTTACATTTACATTTATTCATTTAACAGACACTTTCTTCCAAAACGACTTTTTAATTTAAGTTAAAAATGCCATATCTAAATTTTTATAGTTACTGCAAAATGTAACAGTATAAATGTAAACACTATAAATGTAATTTATAGGAAAGTGCCATTTATAGATATTTTATAGAAAAAAGCCAGTTTCAGCAAAAGGGAATATTATGAATGATTGAATATTGAATATTGAACACTGAATGATTTATATTCCTTTCTTATTTTATTTTCTTATTTTATTTTATTTTATTTTGTTTTGTTTCATTTTATTTTATTTTATGTTATTTTATTTTATTTTATTTTATTTTATTTTATTTTATTTTATTTTATTTTATTTTATTTTCTTATTTTATTTTATTTTATTTTGTTTTGTTTCATTTTATTTTATTTTATTTTGTTTTGTTTCATTTTATTTTATTTTATGTTATTTTATTTTATTTTATTTTATTTTATTTTATTTTATTTTATTTTATTTTATTTTATTTTATTTTATTTTATTTATCACATTCCTGATGTTTTTATCTAGTTACTACAAACAATTTCTTTACAGAAAAATGCCACATCTAAATTTTGACCATGTCTATCAATCTCTAAAGTGGTCAGTGCTATAATAAAATAATAATTGATAATATTATAATATAATTATTATAATATAAGTGAGGAACAGAAGGAACGTTTGGTTGATTTTCACAAAAAAAATCTTTCTCTCAACTCCAACTCCAAAATCTTTTTTTTTTTTTTTTTTTTTTTTTTTTTAAATCTGAACATTTATCAAATGTATTACATTTTTAGAGCTTCAGCAGAGGGGAAGATTATCACTATTATTTTATTTTTATTTATTTTATTATTTTTGTCTCTGCAGTTTTTATCTTGTTACTGCATAATTTAACAATTTCTTTATTGAAAAAATGCCATTTATAGATGCTTTATAGAAAAAAAATCTAGTTTCAGCAGAAGGGAGGATTATCACTGAATTATTTAATTTCCTTTCTTATTTTTTTGTAATTTATATTTTAATTTATTTTATTTTATTTTTATTTTTTTTGTTTGTTTTGTTTTGTTTTATTTCATTTTTTAATTTAATTTATTTTTTATTTTATTTTATTATGTTTTGTTTTATTAAGTCCTTTTTATCTAATTACTGCATAGTATATTTTTTTAATCTTTAATCACAGTTATTACTATTATTTTATTTTTATTTATTTTATTTGTTTTGGTCTCTGCAGTTTTTATCTAGTTACTGCATAATTTATGAAATTATGAATGAATTATGAATTTATTCTTTAACCTTTCTCTCAACTCCAACAATTTCTTTACTGAAAAATGCCACGTATAGAAAAATTCCAGTTTCAGCAGAAGGGAATGTTATCACTGAATGATTTAATTTCCTTTCTTATTTTATTATATTTTATTTTATTTTATTTTATATTATTTTTAATTTAATTTAATTTAATTTAATTATGTTTTGATTTATTAAGTACTTTTTATCTAGTTACTGCATAGTTTAACAGTTTTTTGTTTTTTTTTTAAGAAAAATGTTATCTATAAATCTAAATTTTGACCATTTCTATCAAGCTCTAAAATCAAGCTTTAAAAATATCAACATAAATGTGCTAAAAGTAATCATCATATAATATCATGTGAGAAACGGAAGAAATTTTGGTTGGTATTCACTGAAAATCTTCCTCTCCACTGCAACCTTTATATCTAATTTTTAAATCTGAACATAAATTAAAATTTTGGAGCTTTGACAGAGGGAATTTATTTTATTTACTTATTATTCTTATTATTATTAATATGATTTCAAGTCTCCACAATTTTTTTTGTCACATTACTGCGTAGTTTACCAGTTTCTTTAAATAAAATACCATATACAAAATCATAAAAGCCTGAAACACTCCTCATTCCATCCGTTTTAAGAATATCCATTCAGCTTTTAACATCTTGAGCACATTTTACTGAAACCTACTGTTTAATAAATCTCCCATTCATTCCTATGTGATTGTTTTATACAGTAACCAAGGTGGGCGGAGCTTAGCAAAGTGTCAACGGCCACAAAATGAATCTCACTGCATTATAATATTCATAGCTGCATCATTTCCAGTCATTTCCAGATGTTGTACACCTCCTGCAGGCAGACATGATCTTTTTCTGCAAACGAACGCCGTCTGGTTTGCGTTTCACCTTTAGTGTGCAATACTTTCACCAATATCATTTCTACCTCCGAGAAACCAGCTGACACGCAAACAGAGAGACCATCGAGGACAAAGTCAGACGGTTGTTACTTCCGTTGCTCAAGTGCTAAAAACAAGACGTTAGAGGTGGGCACTATGACCGAAATCTTAAATCACGCTATGAGTAATTTTAACAGTATAGCAAGCAGTCACACCATCCAAGCCGGCTTCCTACTTGATTCATGTAGTTTGCACTGATGGCATCAGATTTTTGTATGCTTTTTTATCATCTCTCAATTGCTCTTATTTGCCACGTCGCACGCAATCCAGTCAGGCCTTGTGTTTTCGTGGATGGCGGTTTGCTCTGACAGGTTATGTTTAGAGCTGAGTAAGTGGGCACTTGTGCGGCATAAGCAGAAAGCGACGCCGCGTTAACAGCTGTCGGCGCGCGCGCGGCCTCTCCTCTCCTTCACACTTCCTCCGACAGTAATGTGCCCGGAAACTGAGAAAAGCAGCTGCTTGTCTGACCATAAAGCCGGGAGCAGGGGCGTTAATTGTTTCCCCACTGAGGAAGAATTAGTTCAGGCCAACCACCAGCTCAAACTCCAGGGAGAAGCGAGATGGGTGGTGGGCCGTTTTGGCAGAGCAGGAGAGGAGAGTGGGGGCAGGCCCAGCCGAAACTCGATTAGACCGTGTGGGGAAGGCGTGGAGATTTCGTTCCAGGATGTCCACACACATGCCCAATCCAATCTCAGGTTACTCCAACAACAACGGAAAGCAAGAAAGATAAATAACCAACCGAGACAAAGATAAACAGTCTGTATAGGTGGAGGATTTCCACCTATAATGACTGCATATTATCTATCATAAAACAAACTTTCAGCACTCAGATCTGTAAAGTAGCTGATATAGAGCAGCTGAATTTCAATATTTTGGTACAAACAGCCTGCAGTTAAAGCTCATAAACTATGGCGTAATTGTTTATTGAGATCATTATTATTAATAAATGTAGCTAATTATAGAATACTCTTTTATTAGAATTACCTTTTATTAGACAAGTGTAATCAAAACTTCAATGAGAAATAAGGAAATATATTTTGCATAAAGAAAATGGTCTATTTTAGATTTTTTTTCCATTTTTGTATAATAAATAAAACTAATTTCCCCATCTAATTTTTATTACTATAATATCCACATTTTTATTATTATTATTTTTTTTTTTTAGTTTGATGTTAATTCTAAATACTGTAATCTGTTTATTATTATTATTATTATTATTATTATTATTATTATTATTTTATTTAACATTTATGGATTTACTTTATTTTTTGTTTATTTTATTGGAAAATATATTATTATGGATTACAATAAGAATTCAGGAGGGAGATTATTTATTTATTTATTTATATTTTTTTTGCATTATGCCATTATTTTCAAGACAAATAAACCCATTTCCGCTCTAATTCTCATTACAATAATATCCAGGTGTTTTTCTTTTGAGTTTGATGTTCATTCTCATTACTGGATTTTTATTTTTTTTTATTTTTTTTTGGAAAATAATATGTTCT